>JAEMWC010001071.1:55000-112500 GCA_016490735.1 Pachyseris speciosa | reverse complement strand
GGTTGAGCTGTATTTTAGAGGAATATATGTTGATAGGGGTCTAAAGAAATAGACTCCAACACAAGCTAAACACGGCAATGCGTCCGATGTAAGAAAGACAGCCTTCCCTCTATTCTTTTGTTTAGCACTAAGTTAGGGATACAATACTGTTTTTTGCAAGCCCGGGTTTAGGCTAATTGTAGCCTCTTGTTATTGATTAGGAATGGAGAAAATATGGTAAATCTGGTTGCTTTTACAAAGGTACTCAGGCTTAACAATATTGCACTTAAATTAAATATCGATTGGAGTACAGTTATACATTGATGTACGATGAAGTGATTTGCTCCACTGCAGTGAATCCAGTGGTGCTTGTCTTCTTGTCAACAGGGAAATTCAGTTACTAAAACGGCTCAGCCATCCGAACGTCATAAGGCTTTACGATGTGATTTACGACGACAGCAAGCAGAAGATGTATCCTGTTTTGTTGTCATCAGTTAGTTTACCCCAGCCTGTGTAATTTAAGGACCTTGCATTGATTTACAGTACAATTGGAAAAACTTAATATACATGTAAATGTTGCTGTACTTCATATGAGTTGCTTTTCACTTCCATTACCATTATTGCTTTGGTTCTGCCATGCATCAGTGAATTTGTTTCTATTGAGCAAATAAATGATGATTGTTTAAATTCATAGCATTGTTTTGGCCAACATGCTTTCACTGAAGCGATAGGGTGATTTTCAATTATTTTAGTGTGTTAAAACTAAAACCAAAGTAATCATTCTGACCAATCACAACTGACAATAACATTGCAAATAACCAATGAAAACTCAAAGCAAAGACATGAAACTGGCATTGAGTGCAGGAAGATAAGTGCACTTCTAGAGAACATTAATTTTGCCCATACAGGCCCCTATGGAAGGTCATTGAGACTCATACAAAGCTACCTCAGTATTTCCCAAGGGGTGTTCAGAGAGGAAGAGAGCCCAACCAGTAGCATTCCTGATTGTAGTATGGCTGTTAAATTCTCATTTAGCACATCAGAAAACATGATAGTTCTTAAAACTAGACCTCTCTGCCATTTGATGCTGCTCCGGAGAAAAAGCGCGAAATAACTATGGGACATTGTATTTCTTGAAAGAAGAAGAAACATTTCCCTTTCCGTTTTGTTTGCAATTTGTTGTGAAAGCACTTCTAGATGTTTATTCATCAGTCCTTCAACATTGAACTGGGCTAATTCTTTATACCCAAAACAAGCAGTCAAAACCACCATACATGTAGATAAGTCCAGAAATAATAATTACATGTATCTTACTCATCGTGAGTTGTTTAAATTTTGGCTACAGCTGTACTGTATGTACAGTTACTGTAATAATTATTGGCCTTTTTTTATGAACACTTTTTGCAAAACTTTAATATCTCACCTCAAAACAGCACTAACGAGCTTAAATTTAGCCACAATGTAGCTTCCACTGCTAGTAATTAGGGCGTGAAGATTTATCACTTGAAGCTCTTTGGTTTCTTTGTAATTGCAGAAAGACTACGCCAGATTTGGTGCCCTAATTCTGGACAGGTTACGAGATAAATGCTCCTTCTTTCATTGTAATATTCTTCTCAATCATTGCAAAATACATCATACAAAAGTCAAATAAAGAAAAATTCTTTTAAAAACTTTCAGGCTGTCCAAATTTTAAAGTATTATTTTTCTTTCATTTCAGCGAAGGAGTCATCTGACTGCAAATGCGGGAGTTCACAAGATTCTCATGGGATGTGAATATTGACAAACTGGTGCAGTGCTGCAGTCAAAAATCGTTGATCAGCATTTTAACCACCTATTTTGCTTCTTCAGTCAAAACAGTAAATTAATCACAACACACTTGTTTTTCAACAACTATTCCATGAATTTCCTTTTAAAAGTACCTATTAGTTTGCTGGCTGTTGTTAGGTGTCCGAATTAGGAACACCTCACCAAAAAAGCAATTAAACTCTTAAGTAGTCTTGCTGGAAGACACGAACCTGCAAATGGAATATTTTTATGTGTTAAAAAACCTGGTCCTTTTAGCTTCACTGGTGTCCAAAAAATGTACAATCTATCACACATCTTGTGAGAAGAGACTGTTCAATTGAAAAGATATAATTTGATGTGCGGTAAAAATCACATTCAATAAGAAACAAATTTTACTTACCTTAATGAAATTTAAATCTTCCCACCTAAACGGAGCGTAGCTCGGCCACGAAAAGAACAAACGAAAGCAGACTACTCAATTACACTGTAGTCTTCGAAACCCATCGTTCGGATTTGTTTCGTTTTTACAACGAAATACAGAATTGTAAAGTCAAAGTGTCAGGAAATAGGGGTGTCCGGGAAATAGGGCAACATACTGTAGGTATTTTTGCAATTCATGTTTTGTCTCCCTTTCTTTTTTTTTTCCTTCCATTATTTACTGTATTGAATGTGTTGGTGACTGGCATGTATGTGGTGGGAGGTGGACACTGCTGAAACTTTTGATGCATTCACAGCTAACAATTGAAATAATGGTACATCCATTCTTCAAAAGAATTCTCACCTTATGGTATATATCCAGACCCATATCATGTGAACATGGAAGTGTCTTTCATTATCCATGTTCATATATTTGAAGCAGAAGTATTATTTGAACTACATACAACGAATGAGTTGCCAGTACCGGTAATTGGATACCCATGTTATGCGAACGGATTATGGGATCGCCAGGGGGCAAACATTGTAAGTCGCTAGAAAGAAATGTATGGCGTAAAGTTGTTTCTTCGTCAAAAGCAGTGATTTTGAACAAAGAATAACGTATTTTCGCCGTGATTTTGTGAGAAGTGGAGGTGACTAATGTCGTTTCGTGGAAATTGTAAAGCCGCGGCTACACGAGCGATTTTTTGCTTGCGATGGTGATGCGATTTTTTGTAAAATTGTTGCATCGCCGGCGCGCGATGAAAATCACCCGTGTAGCCACCCTCGCACAGGTGATGCGACAGCTCAAAAAATCGCAGAAAAAGAATCGCGAAAAGTTAAACTCATTCAATTTCTCGCGATATTTTTCTTGCGACGTTCAAGGGTGGCTACACTTGCGATTTTCATCGCGCGCTGGTGACGCGACAAAATTGAAAAAATCGCATCACCGGCGCGAGTGAAAAATCGCTCGTGTAGCCGCGGCTTAAGTTTCCGTGCGATTAATGCGGTAAAATCTTTTGATAAACACTGTTGCGTAAGGCAGATTATGAAATCCACTGAATCTACATAGAGTATTGGTCTCGAAATAGTACGAACAGCTGTAAATTTGAGGGGATTCACTCAATAAAGCTTTTTCAGCGGTAATTACGTGTGGTGATATTATTTTGTTTTTAATTACATGTGTTACGACATTATCTTATTGCTGCTGGAATTTTACCCCCAGATTCCCAAAGGATATATTTTTATGCGAGCGGATGGGAATTGTTTCTACCAAGCAGTTTCGCTATGGATGGATGAAACCAGTGATAGAAAACACGGAGAAAACCCGAAGGCTGTCTACTGTTTTAATGAGAAACATCCCTATGTTATTAAGCCACTACTCTTCTCATAGAGTTCAGTGGAGGAACATATGTGTGAAAAAGAAACAGAAAACCCATTGTCACGCAATTCCACCCAGCATAAAAATGGTTTCTAGAACGTACTTATATGGACAAGTGGTATTTATTCAACATCAGCTAACCCTCAGAAAGATATTCAAGCAACCTCCCTTGATCTCTTACATGAAAGGAAAATCGCTATTAACGCTTTCAGAAACGCAATGTACACACAGCGTTAGCAGGAGTCGCGTTGGTCAGTCAACCCTGGCCTCCTGCCTTGTACAAAATGATTAAAGCAGACCTTAGTACGTATTGACTTTATCACGATTTATAGCTCTAAACCATGACAAAGCATCCTGCAGCTGCTTGGTTTTTGGTGAGTAGAATCTCAATAAACCAACGTGAGGAAGATCCCTTTGTTTATCTGGGTACCATCGATCGTTGTAACAAACCCACATCGCCGCCGGGTATAATCCCAGTTACACTCATTGTAAATATCAGCACACATGTAATTACAACTGGAAAGGCTTTATTGAGTGAATCCCCTCAAATTTATAGCTGTTCGTCCTATTGCGAGACCATTACTTGATGCAGATTCAGTGGATTTCATGATCTGCTCTTACAGCCTGCTTACGCAATTAAGTGTTTATCAATATATTTTACCACATTTGTCACTCAGAAACTTACAATTTCCACTCATCGACATTAGTCACCTCCACTTCTCACAAAATCACGGCAAAAATGCGTTATTCTTTGTTCAAAATCACTGCTTTTGACGAAAAAAACAACCTTACGCCATACATTTCTTTCTAGCAATTTGCAATGTTTGCCCCCTGGCGATCCCATAATCCATTGCGCATAACATGGGTATCCTATTACTGGCAACTCATTCACTGGGATGGACCCTGCACATTCCAGGCCGTCATTGAGGGCCAGGGAATGGAGATTTTGCTGGACGCAGGTTTATTTGAGTTTGATCCTTGGCTATTCTAACAGAAGTACTATGTATTTAGCTATACTACAAAAACTGGCTTCCCCAGTGTTGCGTACTTCACAAATTGGAGACAGTTCTGATATTGCTTCAATTTTGACCTCACTCTCTTGCATTCCTGTAATGATTTCCTGAAAATTTATATAATTATTATAGTTTTCTGGTACTGGAAATAAAGTATTGCCTTAGTAAACAGAATAGTAATACCACTCTAAACCTTAACTGGTTGTGAATCAAGGTACATGATCATGGAGTACTGTGTTGGTGAGTTGCAGAAGATGCTAGATAGTGCGGAACATAAAAAGTTTCCTATATGGCAGGCACATGGGAGAATTGATTAACAGTTTGTACAATGAAAGTACCTGTATTCTGGGTTACTGGTCATTAAGTAAGTGTTGGTCTTTTGGAAACCAGCTGGACTGATGTGTTTTAAAGATTTATTTGAGGTTTCTGTATTGCAGCATTTTGGCTATATTTTGATGAAAATAACTGCACTTACATGTAGTAACAAGCTCTACATGTAGATGGACTGTGAATGGTCCCTCTAGTTTTCAGAGTGAATTTATACAGCTATTAAGTTCAATAACTGTGTTGTGGCCATCTTGGATTATTTAAGCAAGTGAGGCTGAGAGAGAGGACTTGACTGCTGCAGGTGCATGGGTATGAAGGAAAGGTGGATAGAGGGAGGGGGTGGGGGGTGGGCAGAGAGGTACAGAGAGATGCCAACCCTCTTCACCCTCTGCCTCTTGTGTGTAGAGTGGTTTTGTACCTAGCACAAGGCTTTGGCTCAGCACAGAATCCATAGTGATTTTCTGCCGTGCCATCACTTTATAGTTGTACAATTTAAGCCCAACAAACAGAACTGGCCTGTTGACTGTACGTGTTGAATTACATTAATGTTGAATGCAGGTCTTCAATTACTAGACTTTTTATACGAGTCTAGCATGGGTTTAATGAGAAATCAGATGGCGATTAAACAAAGGAGAGATTTGAACACTGTATATATACAGTATTTTGATTGATGGAACTGCTTAATGACAGATGGAAGGTAATTTACAGCAGCTTACTGTTCATGTTGATGAGTAGGATGTGCTTTTTTTCTTCACAAAAAGAGTGTTAAGATCCTGAATGCTTCTTAACAGTAAGAATGAAACACCTGTGCTTGCTACTAATATTACTAATTTACTTTTCTTTTTAGTTACTTTTGTCAGTTGCTGGATGGTCTTGAGTATTTACACTGTCAAGGAATTGTCCACAAAGATATCCTTTTGTAAAATATTTATTGATTATGGGAGAGTATTGTGTGTTTCCAAAAAATATCCATACCTCTACCACAGAGGGAATTTTGCCAGGACCCCCTCTCCCCCCACCTCTCTGGATTTTCCATTTTTTCAAGAAACTGATAATCCCCCCCCCCCCACCCCTCCAGAATCAGTTAAAACTCCCCAACCTCTCTGGAAAGTTAAATATGTTTTAACAAGAAAGACAATTAAAATGCTGCAGATGCAAATACAGAGGCCATATTATCGGTTTTCTGTTTGAACAAAGATAAAATAGTTGTTTGTAAATTACCTTGAGAGACATAAATAATTTTAGCATCCCAGTTAAGCTCTTCTTATGGCCAAACTTTTAAATTTCACCACATTTTTAGAACTTTGCAAATGCAATTGCAGACAGACGTAAGAAACAATGACAGCTTTCCGTTGGTACAGCAGAGTATAAAACGTGAACAAAGGATGTCTTTCATTGAATACCGGTAATAGTAAAATGATTGCATTAAGCCCAGTACCGCATATGTGACGAAACAGCTAAGCAAAATGCCTTGTGAGGCAGATGGCTCAGCCATTTCCTCTAGTGTGCAGGGAGGTTTTTGTGAGATTTTCGCCCGTGAGACTGTGAGGAAAATATTAAACACATCTGATATTGATCACATGGCCTCACAAGGTGAATTTCTCACCAAAACTGTACCACACACTAGACGAAATGGCTGAGTCATCTACCTTGCAAGGCATTTTGCTCAGCTGTTTTCTCGCATTTGCTGCTGGTTTTACATGATGTTGTAAAGTTTTAAGTTTCTTTTGACATACGCAAATTAGTGTACTGTTTTCTGACAACGCAGAAGGAAAAAAATTGGTTTTTGCTGCTGTCACAAACATCTCAATTAATTTTAATTGCACTAAAGTCTTGGTTTGAAAATAGAAGGAATACGTTCAGCAAAAGTTTCAGTGCAAAATATTACAATGGCATAGTCCATGCTGAAATGTAATTCAATATTCTGTTCTAAAAATACTCTGGAGAGGCTTTGGGACTCCTTCCATGATTTTTCAGTAACCAACTAAAGATTTTCGTCAGTTAAGGTTTTGAATACTACATAGTATATAAATCAAAAGCTTTACAAATGTTTAGACGACAACAATTTGTAACATTCCTTGTTTACAAATTAAATCAATGCATGTGTGCCCTCATGGCAGTGCGGCGTCGAAAAGCGTTTAATTTTACTCGAAATTCCTGACGATTCCTGGTTCAATGATATGATTACCTAAATTTTGTTGAGTTTGTATTAGAGGTAACTTGTTGTTTGGCATTTCTCTGTCCTTGATTCTCGTTTCTAGATCCTCAGTACTGGTCAAAATGAAAGTCACCGAATGTAAGAAGAAGCTTACGTGTTCACTTCTCACATATATTCATACACTTTTAATCCAAAGCATTTTCAAGAAAATTGTAATTACTTTTCTTTTGTTTGTTTTGCACCATAATGATTGTGTTAATTAAAATCATTAAGCCAATAGTTATTTGTGTTTTTGAGAACATTCAAGCAACCTTCTGGAAAAAAAACTAATCATCTACCCCCCCCCCTTCAGATTTTCCTGGGACTTTGCCCCCCCCCCCCCTCCCCAGAATTTCCAATTCTCTCTGTGGTGGGGGTATGGATATTTTCTGGAAACACACATTGTCCTGGGCAATAAATATTCTATGACGTCCTAATTCACAGATCCTCAGTCCAATGTGACCAAGACGAAATTTCACTCGCTTGACATTGGTATACAATGACTCTAAGATCTGGATAGTAGGTATGGGGCACAGACAATACAAAATGAAAGAAGTTTACAAGAGCGAGAAAAGAATAGAACTCCAACACAGACTTGACCACAATACCTCAAACACATTGGAAAATAATACAGTGTGCTCCAATCTTAAGAAAACTGCCAAACACTACCTCAAAAATACAGTACAAATATGGCAGCATGCACTGTGCAGCACTACAGTGATGACTTGTCTCTGTGCTGTTAAAGAAAATAAATTATTTTATTGCAAAACTGTATAATGTTGAACCTTAACACTTTGTTACATATCAAGCCAGGGAATTTGCTTCTTGCCACAGATGGAACATTAAAAGTATCAGACTTTGGAGTTGCAGAGGTATGTGAGAAGAACATTATTATCACCAAGAGCATTTTAAGAACAGCTAGCATTTTTACATATTAATTGTAATCATACGTATTATAATTGAAGGGCGCAGTGGAAGAAGGGCATAAGTGACGATTTTGGTCATTTTGCTGACGTCCTCCAAACGAGCTGAAGTTTTGCATGTGGCCTTTGATACATTAGAAAAACATTGCCCTATATTCTTTTCGCTTTTTTTACGCTCAGTTTTCGAGAAAACGCGGACCAAAATACGCATTCTACGCGTCACTTAGCACAGTTTTTCCTGCTTGGATTACTGAAACTGGACATGAAATGATTGGCAGGGACTTATTGTTTGATAGTGTGACGTAGACTATAAGTTTAGCGGTTAAAACATCGATTCACTGATACGAAACTTACGCGGTTGAGGTCAGCTCGATCGGTACTGAGTTCCATTTAATCGCATTACGCCCGAGTGTTTGCCTGCTCGCCTGGTGGTAAAAAAGACATCATGAAGTCTTGAATTACCCGCAAGCCACTAGCTTCTCTGAAAGAATCCAAAGAAGTTTTCTCTGTGCTTTCCAAATCATGAAATCCCTCTGTTTTGGAGTACAGATTAAGGGGCCAGGCGATAAAAAGTCTGAAAGCAACTCTCGTCTTAAAAGCGGCCCTCCGTTGCTAGTCTCAGACCGTCTGTCAAAGGTTACCGTGCTAAAAGTTCGGAAAACGAGAGGTGTTTTGGGGGTGACTTTAGGCTGAAAATCTCCGATGTTTGATGAGAGTTGTCCGCGCTTGGAGGCCATAGTTTTCTCCCACAATTCATTGCGGCCACAGAGCGGAGTTCCCGCAGGTGACGTAACGGGATTCGACTACTATAGATTATTTTCACTTCGGAAACATTACGGAGAAATCATTGAAGATAGGGAAACCGGCAAGATGAAAAGTCCGTCCGTTTACGACGAGTATCCTGAATTTAATGCAAGGAAAAGTTGATGCGTGTGGCAAATACCTAAAGCGAAAATGCATTCGTTATCGTGTGGTGTTTTTTAAACCGGTTAAAACATGCTGGCGAATATCAACACATAAATCACTTTGCCGCGATGACCTCGGTTATTTCGCTTCCGTGGAGGCTTGTAAACATCACCAAAGCGCATTTTCATGCGAGCTAAACGTCAGCAAGAAGTATTTTTACGCGAGATAAACAGCAAAATGTATTTCAAGTTGTGTAACGCATGACAGGACATAAACGATTCAATTTCAGAACATGCAAATAACGCCGTTAAGTCTAACTTAATTAACGTTAGCGCTAACCCCTTGAATGCTGTTTTCAAGTCAGACAAACTCTTTGCGCGCTGACTTAAGGTTAAACAAGGCTTCTGTGTGCTGTTTTAAGTCAACCGAGAATGTTGTGGACTGTTTCTGAGCCAAGCAAGCTTGTTGAGCGCTACGATTAAGCAAAACACGGGCAGTAACACCTGTAGTAAGTGCTGCATTCAAGAAAACAAGTAGACCCGGCATATTTCCAAGTCAGCTGGGCACCTTGTGTGCTGTTTATGAGTCAAAAAGTCATATAGCACATTATGGCTTATTGAGCAGAGACGTTCCGTGTTGTCTTAAGCCAATTACGAACATTTGGCGCTTAGTTTTCATAAGAAGGGCTTGGTGGAAGACTGTGCTAAGTGACGCGTAGAATGCATATTTTGGTCCGCGTTTTCTCGAAAACTGAGCGTAAAAAAAGCGAAAAGAATATAGGGCAATGTTTTTCTAATGTATCAAAGGCCACATGCAAAACTTCAGCTCGTTTGGAGGACGTCAGCAAAATGACCAAAATCGTCACTTATGCCCTTCTTCCACTGAGCCCTTCAATTGTTAGTCTACTTATTACAGTACATACTAGACTTTGTCCATTATCTACTATTATTATATTGTCATTTATCTATCTATATTGATTTTAAATATGTTTTTTGTACACGTAATGAGTACTAATTATCACTTCAAAATTGTAAATTATTTTCCCATTTTGTGATGCATGTGTGAATGTCTTACTATGTAACACGCACAATAGAAGTAAATTTATTACTATTATTAACCCTTTAAGCCCCAAGAGTGACCAGCATCAATTTCTCCTAGCAGTATCAATACATAAATCGAGAGAGAAGGTAACGAGAGTCAAGGACAAGATCACTAAATACAATTAATTGTCATGATCTTTAACAAATTCTCCCAATTAGTACCATAAGAAAATGTATAGTTACCAGTGAGGAGATTTTGTATTTTGTCTTTGTGGCTCAAAGGGTTAAGAGTAATTTGATGCCAGTAAAATTATATAGTACATGGTCAAGTTTTTTTTACAATTTTGAGAACCGTGCCTTATTTTTAGCCTTTTACTTTTTGAGATGGGAATGGTATCAATAAATATGGTATCAAACTACATACTACATTGTACATGTGCAGTGTATAAAGATACAACGTCCTTTTGGCAATTTAGGTAAGGTTAATACGCAGACTCTTGCAGTAAAAACTGCAGTTTTCTTAGACACTGTGCCCATTGAGAAGAATTATTCATACAGATGACTGTAGTTCATCTTCAAAATATTTGTCACTGATTTTTCCTACAAAAAGTGTTCAGAAATAATTAAGCCACATTCTTCCATCTTTGTTTATTCTGCTTATTTCCATCCTCACCATCTTGCTAATCAAATATACTTATCTGTGGCCTGGTAAACTGATAAACTAATTTTAAGCAATGTAATCAAACCATTATTTTTAGGTTTTAAGTGGTTGCAAAACATTGCGTATGCCTTCTAGTTTTCAAACTAACATTATTAAAAACATATCTATACAGGTCAATCTTGGCAGGCAGGCAAACAGTAACAGAAATTACAGTGTTTGTATGCAAATTTGTTGCAAAAAAAAGTGTGTAAAACGCCTGTTTTATACTCAGCATAAAAATAACAGACGAAATAACATTTTCTGGCGTGGTAAATCCCTAAAATTTTGTCGGTGGAACCCTTTGCCTAGTACTATTAATTAGCAGTATATTTTTGGCTGAGAAACAGGCACTTAACGCATTTTTTCTTGACAACCAACACTGTAGCATGGTTCGCACAGGCCTTGAATGGTCCTTGAAAAAGCATCAACCTCATGAAAAGTCCTTGAAAATTGAAAAATTTGCTCAAGTCCTTGAAAAGTCCTTGAATTTTTCCTAGTAGTCCTTGAATCTTATCCAAAGGTCCTTGAATAAATAAAACTTCATTAATGCAATGGCACGTCTTGCGCACAGAAAACTTTGAAAGCTCAGCAAGACACAATTTTGTGTGTGAAACATCTCTTGAAACTGTTGTAAGTTTGTGTGGTGATTTCTGGTGTAGTTCATTGCTGTTATTTGACGTACCTTAGGAACCTTGCCTTCCAGGGATGAGGTATTGCAATAACCTGTAGCTCCCTACAATTTCTAATCAGTCTTGTGAGTCATCTCGTGCACAAGGAATTTTGCGGTGTCATGGAGACAAAAGGGCGGAAAACCTAACAGGAGCAGTCAAAACAAAAGTCTTTACTAGAGGAAATTGATGAGATTAAAAAGAAGAAAGGAAGAGTGGATTCTGATATAAAGTCTCTTAATGAAACAGCAGATGAACTGTGCTTAAAAGCAGAATCCACAGGGAAGTTGACCTTCATGACCCAAGCCAATTCACTTCGAAAAACAGCCAAGGACAAAATTCAAGAACTAACTGACTTAGATGCAAGCTTAAATTCCAAACTGGAAAAGCTAAAAGAATAGATACAATCAAAAAATTTTCTGAGGTTTATGATTTGATTTCCTTTACCACATGTTTGTATTGCATGTTTGTTAGCAGAACATCCCATACAAAAAGCCATTTGAATTGAGGGGTTGATTACATGTATGTCAAATTGAGTGGAAAACAAGTCCTTGAAAAAATGTGATTTGTCCTTGAAAAGTCCTTGAAAAGTACTTGTCTGAAAAGAAAGGTCTCAGGTCTGTATGAACCATGTGTAATATTTCTGTTCTGTTTGTTTACCCGCCAAGATGGCGTCTTAAACTGTGATAAGGTCTACAGAGGAACCCTCATCAGGAATTTGATTAATGGCTGCCTAATAGAGGATGGCTTGCTTAATAGAGGTTTGACTGTACATTGTATTAAACATGTACCAGTAGATGCTCCCTTCAATATGTCTTTATGTACAACTTTTAGTATCTAATGTGCATTGTGCTTTACCAGTTGGTTTCAATTTGCTCTGCAGAGGTTAAGTCCATTTTCTGCCAATGACACTTGCAGAACCAGTCAGGGATCACCTGCTTTTCAACCCCCTGAGATTGCAAATGGCCTGGAGACTTTCTCTGGATTCAAAGTTGACATCTGGGCTGCAGGAGTTACACTGTAGGTTTTTTCAGATGCTGCTAGCTTTAAGTTGGTTTAGTTGGTAGAGCACCGCATCAGTATTGCAATGGTCATGAATTCCACTCCCAATTCAGGCTTTTCTTTTCTGCAACTGGGTTATTGTTCACAACTGTGGTGATTTATAACATCTTTAATTGAAATACATATTGTATTTAAAACAGGAATATACTTTGTTACATGTACATGTATGTTCTTAGCTGCTTTCTGTTTAACTTCTAAAAACTTTTGTTTGGTACAAGTTGTTTGCTGATTTCATTATACTTTAGTAGACTGGCCAATGCATATTTTGGTCAATCTGTTTATTGCTGTTTATGACTTCAAAGTGTGAGTGTGTTTCATTGTTGCTCTCTGTACATATTCCATCAGGTACAACATTACTACAGGGAAATATCCTTTTGAGGGAGAGAATATCTACAAATTGTTTGAAAACATTGGTAGAGGAGAGTTCACAGTTCCAGAAGGAGTGAGTGATGCCTTAGCTGATCTTCTGAGAGGTACTGTACTTTCCAATGACAGAGAAATTTGTGTATTTTGCTGACAGCCAAGGGCACTACAGAGGGGGCTATGCTGGTAGGGCTATGGCCCTACTTTATATAGCTGCCCTACCATTTTATTTTTGGGGTTGATTTTTTAGGGCTCCAGATGGCATGCATATGGATAATGTATAAATTTTACCGCTTGAACTTGGCCAGATGTTTTAGCCCTGTACTACTTTAAAATGGTCTCTGCAGCCCCTAAGCCTTGAATGGTCATATTCTTGCAAAAATGTTTTTAATGATTATTTTAATCAGTGCAGGAAATCCTTTGAAGAGAATGTAGTGTACATGTAGATACACTGTATACACTGCGATAAAAATTATTGATTGAAGTGATTTTTGTTTTTGGTTTGTTACTGCAGGTATGCTTAATGCAAATCCAGGGAACAGATTAACCATAGAGCAAATACGTCAGCACAGGCATGCTAACCTGACATCCTCTGTAACCCTCTGTAATTAATGTACTGTTACTCTCACTGGGAAATCAAATCAGATTGTCCTAAGCCCCAAGGAATCTCCACCACTTCCTCCTAAAATTTAGTCAATAGGCTTCCGAAAATTTCCCAATCTGTTTGCAATCTGGTATTGGTCACCCTCTCTTCGTTTTTGGGTTAATTTCGAAGCTTTTCAGACATATAAAAAGTGGTGCTCTCTGTTCACAGTAGCACTTTCACATATGTTTTGCTACAGGTATGTCCAGGGCAAAAATATCATCTACATGTACCTCCAACCACACCCAAAATGCTTCTTTAATGGTTAGAGAAAAATCATGATAACATTATTAATTTGTTGGCAATTTCTTCAAAATGTGTTAATTCATGTCCGCTTCTTGCCATCTGTAACAACAGACAGCAGTAAAATTAATTATTTCAGTTCAGTGAATTTTCTTAACTAACAATATTAGCCTATTTTTTTATGGCTTGCATTGATGTGAAGACAATTTTAGATAAAGTGCTTCTAAAATATTGTTACAGTGTCCCTTTACACCAGGGTTTCGTTATTGATCATGTTTAAAAGTGAACATGTATTTGTTTAATGGTATCAAAGCTTATATATTGCTTTTTGGCCAAAAAATCCAAATCTCTCTAAAGTTGCTCAACTTTAGCATACAGACTGGTTATGTTGTCAGAAATGAAGCTCTGCACTTATTAATTTTTTGTTACAGGCTGTATTTAAAGGCCTGGATTCAGCAAATTAGCATGTGACTTTTGCCTAAAACTTGACCAACTCAAAACAAAAGAAATCAACCATGCATCAGATCCTTTTGTTTCTGTTTCTTGAGTTTTTGGCGAGAGACATACACCTGTAAACTAATCCTTCAGATCTTCTAGCTTTCTGATAATTGCAAAATAAGTTGAGAACTTCATTTCTGACACCATTTCCAGTCTATTATGCCAAAGAAGACTCAGTTTAGAGATATTTTGGATTTTAAGGAAAAAAGTGATGTACGCTGTATGCAACTTTTGCAGAATACCCTTCATTTGTTCCACCTGTCAGCAGTTATATTGTAGTATGTGCTGAAATGTTTGGGAATCACAAGGCCTTGTTGCAGGTCACACTAATAACCAAAATAAATTAATTTTCATTTTCAAAGTGAGCCCTCTCGAGGAATGCTATAACTCAATTAATTCATATTCTAATTTACAGATGGGTATGCAAAAGCCACCTTAAAACCAACCACTTTGTTCCCATTCCGCCACTTGAAGAGGACAATATGCTCCGCAGCATGAGTGTAATACCCTACCTGGATGATCTGCACAACCCATGCTTTGAAGAAGATGAACCAGAACAAGACAGTCGTTATGACGAGTCTTATTCAGCAGGTGAGAGTCACCCCTTAACAGCTCTATAGAGTGTTGTAGCATTTGTATGAATGCAATTTTCCCTCAACTGGCACATTTAAAAAACTTGTGACTCTTTTTACAATGTATATGGAGAAACTGAGGAGACACTTTAGTTAATAACATTTTTGTCCCAGTGGTCATCAGCTCTTAGTTTCTGAAATGCAGTACAGTGAAATCCAGAGCATTGAATGTAATGTAATGCCTTGTCTTGACTTGTTACTATTAATATTGATCTGGTATTACTAACAGTTTCAGTTTATTTATTTGCCAGAAAAAGAAATTATCATAAATATATACATACCTGTAGACATTCAATATACAAAAATTAGAGATAAGGAGACGTAAAAAGGGGCTCTTTTAGGTTGGTGCATGTAACACAAAGGCATTATTGTAACTAAGCAGGGAAGGCAGATCTTGAATATGAAAAGAAGCTTGTGAGTAAGAATTGCAATGCTTTGCAGCATTTTTTGTTTAATTAGCCTTTTCAGGGTTTTCAATAAGTTTTGAAATAACTGTTTGAGCTAACTAAAGTAGGCAGTGACCTGATGAATTTTTTTGATAATTTGAGTGAAAATGACAAAGTAGGTGGTGGTAAGAGGTAAATTTTGACAAAGTAGGCAGCGATTTTCACCAGTTGCCGGCTTCTAATGAAACCCCTGCTTTTAGATTTGTTAATTTCACTCAATTATCATGGAAATAATGTGAAGTTTATTAACCCCCAAATTTCTTTCAGATTCTAACAAGCTTTGCTGAGATATGCTTTCTTCGACAGCCATATATGGTACCAAGCAAAAACAACTCTGCTTTTATGAGGCACTGTTCTTAACTAATAGTAACATTTACATCCAAGTTGGCGAGATTGAGTAAATCATTGAGTTTGTTGTTGAATAACTAGTTTTGAATATTAATTACCATGATAATTTTTGTTGTACTTTGCAGATGACTCCCTCAATTGCATCACCTCCCCTCCACTCCAAGCCGAAGAAAATCCATTTTAAAAAGACCAAGTTTTGGATCATGCAAAGCCCAGTGAACATTATTTAACCAATTCCAAGCTATTTACATCAAAGTGTTAGTTTATTTTCAAAATCTCATTTGTACATTTTATCATTTCGTCAGGGCCATGGGGTCTTTGAACTCAGGTTTGCAAGATTGCTGCCTCTTATGTGTTCTTACTACATATATGACATGACATGTATAATTACAAGTTTATGCACCAACTCATGTTAAGCTTGAGAGGGCTCCAGACACTTGGAGATGTGAGACATTTGATATTTTGATGGCCCTTTGTCACAACCAGGACCAAAACAATTGGTCAAATGAAGTCAAATCCGCTTAGCTTGTGGTAATGTACTTAAACCTATGTACGTTTTTCAGTCAGATTCCCAGGGTGGAGATGGAGAGATTAGTCAAATGGCCCACATCTGCCAGCAACTCACCTAATTCCCTTTATCCCACTCCTCCCTTAAGACTTAACATTGGGAGGTGCATTAGACAGAGGTCAGACCTATCAGCTAATCCTTTCCATTACCCACCGCCATACTTTCAATGAACCAGACATGTATAACAATGTCTTTTACAGTCATTTGTTCAGGTGGAACATTCTTGAACTATAGCCATTACCATATTTTGTAAGAGGAAAACTGTTGTGGTCACCGTTTAATCATGATGGAAATGACAGTACTAAGCATTTCCAGTGCTTTTCAACTTCCCTTCATTAAACAAACTAAACTAAACTAAACTAAACTAAACTAAAGAGAAAGTATGAATCCCTAATTTTTGGAAACTGTTTGCCATACAAGCAATTTCAAGTAATTTCCAATTGAAGTAAGCATTTATTTATATTTTTCCCTTTTTTTTTGGTTTGGTTTTTTAATTGTATGAAAAAGATATGGTTACTTACACGGCTTTCATGTTTTGTTTTTCCCTCCAGTAAACAGGGCAAACATAGCAATTTGCACAGCAGTACAAGCCAGTAACATCCATGCATGTTTTGTTGCATTTCTCTCCCCTCTGCTTCTCTTCTCTACCCTGCTAAATCTAGAGCTAAATCGGTACAATGCGGAACCTCTCTAAGTGGAATATATGTACATAGGAATGTGGTCAGAGCTCTAGGTCCCCTCCTGTCCTCTCCTCTCCTTTACTCTTCTCCTGTCACTGTTCCTCTCGTTTGTTCTCCTCTGCCCTGCCCTGTCTTGTCCTTCTCTTTCCTTCTCTTCTTCCCTCTCTTCCCCTCTCCTCTCCTCCCCCTCTCCTCCACTCTCTCCTCTCTTCTCATCTCCTCCCTCTCCTCCCCTCCCTCCTCTCTTCCCCTCCCCTCTTCCTCCCCTCTCTCTTTGTACTCATCTCTTACCCCCTCTCCTCCCTAATCCTCTCCTTTCCTCCTCTGCCTCTCCTCTCCTCTTCTTCCCTCAGGCTCTTCCTCCACTCTCTCCTGTCTTCTCATCTCCTCCCCCTCTCCTCCCTCCCTCCTCTCTTCCCTCCCCTCTTCCTCCCCTCTCTCTTTTCTACTCATCTCTTACCCCTCTCCTCCTAATCCTCTCCTTTCCTCCTCTGCCCTCTCCTCTCCTCTTCTTCCCTCAGGCTCTTCCTCCACTCTCTCTTTTCTTCTCATCTCCTCCCTCCTCCTCTCTTTCCCTCCCCTCTTCCTCCCCTCTCTCTTTTCTACTCATCTCTTACCCCTCTCCTCCCTAATCCTCTCCTTTCCTCCTCTGCCCTCTCCTCTCCTCTTCTTCCCTCAGGCTCTTCCTCCACTCTCTCCTGTCTTCTCATCTCCTCCCCCTCTCCTCCCCTCCCTCCTCTCTTTCCCTCCCCTCTTCCTCCCCTCTCTCTTTTCTACTCATCTCTTACCCCTCTCCTCCCTAATCCTCTCCTTTCCTCCTCTGCCCTCTCCTCTCCTCTTCTTCCCTCAGGCTCTTCCTCCACTCTCTTCTCTTCTCATCTCTTACCCTGTCCCCTGTCCTCTTCTTTTTTCCCCTCTTTCTCCCCTGTCTTCTCTTCTCATCTCTTACCCCCTTCCCTCCCTTCTCCTACCCCCTCTCCTCCCCCTCTCCTCCCCCCTCTCCTCTCCCCTGCAAACACAGACAATTGTTTTTAGTGTACATGTATATTAAAACAATCCATTTTAGAAATGAAATGGGAATTTTTTATTTGCCAAGCAGTTGATTAAGGAAGAATACATTCAAAATGTTTAAATCCTAATGTATTGATGACAAGCATAAGTGTAAAGCACTTGACGGCTCGTTGATAGTGTGACATTGACAGATTTCTAAGTAGCCTTAGATCTTGGGCAGACTTTAAGTTATTACTATCATTATGAATAAAACCATTTAAAAGTTGTTTGTGGTGTTGTCATTAAAAAGCGGATAGTTGCTTTGCCGTGAAGCAAGTTCAGTGGTTTTGTCTGGTTAAGAAACTCCCGACCAAAATCCTCCCAGGCTCAGAATTGCTATAAATTATTAAAAACTAACCCATCCCAGCAAAGCGGAAAAATCGGAGGGGGGAGGGGGTGTAACCAGGCTTGTTTTAGAGATGAACCTTACAAAACGCAAACTGCAGTGATAAAAATTTGCATAAAAGTAGAACTGCCTTTTGGAGGGGTAAATGTAGTGGAGTGCAATTGCACAGGGGAAAAATTTCTTTGCATGTGAGTGTGGAAAATAAAACAAAATAAAAAATATATACTTTTGATTACTAGCATCCCTTCAGGAATAAGGACAAAGGAAAACAACTTTAATGATAAATCGTCCAAAATATATGAAATACATTAACAGTTACATTAAGTAATAGACTGCGAGCAGTCCCTCTTTCTTTCCTTCGTCGATCCTGTGGGCGAGCGCGAAGCGCGAGCGAATGGGAATTGGGGCGAGTGGAAGTCAGCGCAAGCGAGCGGAAAGAAAGAGGGTCTGCAGCCTTTCTCTTTGCGACGCGTTCGAATTTCCCGTTGCACAGGCAACGGAAAATACCGATTGGCTAATCAGGCAATGCACGCTGTCAGAAGAATTTGATTAGCATAAGTCGTTGGACACCTGTAGACAGACAAAACGAAACAGAGCACACAGCAATGGTGTACGCGGAAAAAAATTATTTCTTGTTCTGAGAACATTTTCGTTCAAGCGGAATTCAAAACACAGAAACTACAAAGCTTTAGCTTTCCATAGAGACCAAAATTGTTATAAGAATACAAATAGAACGCGAGTTATAATTCTTTTCGGGGACACAAATATTGCGTTGACAGGAAAAGGAAAGGGACAACGTGAGAACGCAATTTCATTCATATTTGACGGAAAACCGATATTCAACTTCTTGAACGGATTTCATGAGGGCCAATATAAACAAGATCTAAAAACTAAATGTTTCTAGCTTTCCATAGACCCAAAAATTATTGCTTTACAACGAAACTAACGAGAGTTAGAATTTTTCGAAAACAGAGCGTCAGTATTTGTTTATTCTGTGGGACGGCGCCACTAACGTAGACTGCGATCGGCGATTTTTGTGGTAAGGGAGAAATGCACGCGTGTCTCCTCGCAATTTCGCGCGCGCATTCCCGCCCCTTAATCCATCGCCGACTTTGGTGGGCAGGGGTTTTACTCGTACGCGGAAAATTTTTTCCATGTTCTCTGAACATTTTCGCCCAAGCAGAATGCAAAATTCAAAACTGCAAGGATTTAGCTTTCCATCGAGACCAAAATTATTGCAAGAATACAAATAAAACGCGAGTTAAGTCTTAAAATACAATTACAGAAAACGGACAAATACAAATACAGAAAACGGACAACATCATAGCGCTTTTTATAATGCACATGTCATCGGCTTCCCCATGGGGTTGACCCCCGGGCTAACCAGGGGGATTTTAAAATCAGTCAAGCAAACTTGAGGAATTTCCCGGGGGGTCGGGGAATCTCTCAAGACAAAGCCCCCTGGGTGAGGTGTCTCTCAGCTGAAAATCCACGTGACATCCTTTTCAAACTTGTGAATTCCCCCACCCCCTAATCTTTGATCGTAAAACAATGTCAAGATTTTCCACTACCCTCGGGCAAAGAATCCCATCAATCTCCTTGTATTCCCCACATATCTCCCTGGTAGGCCCGGGGTCGACCCACGGGGAAGCCAATGACATGTGCATAATTCATTGACGGAAAAATGGCATTCAACTTCTTGAAATTATTTCGTGAGTGGCAATTAGAAAATCTTAAAACTAGAGGTTTCTAGCTTTCCAAAGAGACCAAAATTATCGCTCGAAAATCCTCAAAAGCGCGAAAGTTTACTTTTGGTCCACGCGACAAAAAGGGCGGAGCTTTTCACGGCTGAGTTATCTGAACGCCTCGCAAATAAAAGGCTGCAGTCCCTCTATCTTTCCGCTCGTTCGACTTGACTTCCGCTCGCCCCAATTTCCGCTCGCTCGGGCTTCGCGTTTGCTCACAAGATCGACGAAGGAAAGAAAGAGGGACTGCTCGCGGTCTAATTAAGTGACAGATAAAAAACAAAAATGTGAGTGTTTCATCAGGGGATTCCAAACACCGACAAACAGATCGGTGGAGTTCTTTGTTGTTTCGAGGTGTTTGAAACCCCTGATGAAAACAGAATGCAATATATATGCATAATTAGCACCGTATGTTTTATAAGGAGCAGCAGTGAGTACATCACATTTTTCACTACAATTTTTTTGCTTCGCATTAACAGTCATTCATTGTAGTTGATACGGACGCAGCGAGTCGTTTTCGCGTCCCCCTAAAATTAACTAAAACGTAACCCGAGGAGGAGCTTTTAGCTAATGAAGCCGTTCCAGTTTCTACAGAACACAAAAGCAAATTGCTTTCAACACTTTTAGCTAATGGCAGCTGGTAAGAGAGACAAAAGTAGCGATTTTGGATCCTGGTGGTCTTTTCCAAGATTATGACTTGCAAAAACTGGATTTTGTAAGCCGTGAAATAGAGGGAATGGACGCCGTATTTCTTAACTAGCAGACGCGCCTTGTATATGCTTTCGGTTCGAACCTGTTGAGCTGCGTCCTTGCTGTAGTTTGCGAGCACGATTTCATAACGTATTTATTCAAGATGGGGGAGCTAAAAATTATAAAACATCTTGAAAAGGAAAACTAGAGGTTGACCCTATAATGTTTCCCTAAATAAAAAGATAAAAAAAAATAAAATAAAAAAAAAACAGATATAAACTATGTACAATGTAAATCCTTTAAGAACTATTTACAAGAGGTAAATTAGATAACTAATGATCAATAATTACAATAAAAAATAAATATTCAGATGTTTAGAAAGCACTTCAGCGCACTCTTAAAACGACTCAGGCTCCCAGCCTCAACAACAGAACCTGGTAGGCTATTCCAGTGCCGCACGATTCGGATAGGAAAAGAGTATTTATATGGATTACACTTTGCTGGCTTAAGATAAAGCTTATACGGATGGTTAGCGCGGGTTGAATTGCACTTGTTGAAATCAAAGAGATCGTCAAAGTTTAGTTTGTTCATGCCAAATACGATCTTATAGCATTCAACTAAAGAAAGAAACAGTCTGCGTGTTTCGAGTGTAGGCCACTTCAGCTTCCTTAAACGATCTTCATATTCCATCTCACCACGTTTTTGTCCGAGTGCGAGCCGAGAGGCTCTTCGCTGAACACTTTCTAACGCTAGCACATCTTTAACCAAATATGGATTCCAGACCGGGGCAGCATATTCTAGAACCGGACGCACAAGAGATTTGTATAACGTAGAGAACGCACCGGGATTCGACGAGCCCACTGTTCTGTGAACCAAACCCAATAATTTGTTAGCCTTATTAACAGTCGCGTTGACCTGTTCGCTCCAGGATAAATCCGAAGAAATCATAATGCCCAAATCCTTGACGCACTTTACGTTTTTAAGGCTCGTACCCAACGAGTATGTAGGGAGGGAGAGGTCACGTTTATGTGTTATACGTAAAACTTCACACTTATCGGGATTGAAGCGTAATTGCCATTTAGATGCCCAGGATAGTAGCTGGTTGACATCAAGTTGTAGGGCTTCACTGTCCATTGCTATATTTGACAGTTCTCTGTATACTTTGGTGTCATCAGCAAACATCCTTAATGTCGAAGAGATATTAGATGATATGTCATTGACATAAATTAAAAATAGAATTGGGCCCAAGATCGTACCTTGGGGAACCCCCGACGTTACACAAGACCAGGATGAGTGGGTGCCTCGAACAACAACTCGTTGTTTGCGGTCAGTCAAAAAGCTTCTAAGCCAACGTAGTAATGAGCCGTCGATCCCGTGACATTTTAATTTGAGCAACAGCCGTTCGTGAGGCACAGAGTCAAACGCTTTTGAGAAATCTAAAAATATAGCATCGGTGGGTCTTGATTTATCTCGTGAAGATGCCCAGTCATCAAAGCAACGCAGCAACTGAGTTAGAGTTGATTTTCCTTCCAGGAAACCGAATTGGTTTGGGTTGAAGACATTTAGGGCTTGCCAGAAGTTAACTACACGATCTTTAACAATCTTCTCGCTAACTTTACATGCAATGGAGGTGAGCGAGATTTGACGATAGTTTTCTCTGTAATCCTTCCTACCCTTCTTGTGGACGGGAACAATATTAGCTATCTTCCAGGCATACGGAACTTCGCCAGTAGAAAACGATCTGTTAAGGAGTGAACAAAAGGCCGGTGCGATTTCAATCGCGCATTCTTTCAATACACGTGGCGAGAGGTGGTCAGGCCCCGGGGACTTATGTGGATTAAGGTTTCTCAGAAGGCGAGAGACCTCATTTGCATTACGAAAGATAGTTGATAACTTAGAATCCACAACATTACTATACTCAGGGAAATTTCCATAATCTTCTGACGTAAACACAGTTGAAAAATAAGAATTCATGCTTTCCGCGATCTCCAGGTCATCCGTCAGGGTAACATCATCCACTTTCAGTGCCGTAAGTTCGTTTGATCCTTTGCGTACAGATGAAACAAAACTCCAGAACGGTTTTGGATTTCCAGAAGACATTAGATCTTCAGATATCTTGTTGATATGCTCTCTCCGAGCAGAGTTACAGGCTTTCTTTAAGAAGTTGTTCATAATACGATACGTTTTCCAGTCGTTTTGTAGTCCAGATTTTTTGGCTTTCTTGTAAAGCTTCTTCTTCTTCTTACATAGCTTAATCAATTCGCTGGTAATCCAAGGTGCGTTCTTCCGTGATTTTATTTGCCGCTTCGGAATACACTCGTCAATTGCAGTGAATAACAGGTCAGACCATGCGGACCAGATAATATTAATATCATCTTCTAAGAATGCACAGTGCCAAGGGATATAATGAAGCAGCTCTCGTAGGTAGACCCAGTCAGCCTTTGAATAAGAGTAAGTCACCTTGTTCGTCTTGCGGCGCTCATAAGGCCAGCGAGGAATTGAGAAGGTGATAGCATTATGATCAGAGAAAGGTTCCCCAACGATCAGATTGTCAACAATGTCAGGGGCGGATACCAAAACTAGGTCCAAAATGTTCTCCTCTCGCGTAGGACTATTTACTAACTGAGTCAAAAAGTTGTCGTGAACAATGTCCAACAGCAGGGTGTAATTTGCTGAATTATTTAGCGCACAGGTGTTTTGCCAATCAAACGCACTGAGGTTGAAATCTCCGACTATAATAAGATCATTCCGCAGGGCGATTTCTTGAAGGGCAGTTTGCAAGTCTTCGAGCGGCTTGGTTTCATTATTGGGAGGTCGGTAAAAGACACCAAAAGTAATTTTACGATTATTGGGAAATACAATGTCAATAAAAATGAATTCAGATTCACTCTGTAGAGACTCGCGTGGAATGGCTTTGATATGATCCTTCACAGCGATCAGCACACCTCCTCCATGGCGTCCATTAGACTTACGGTCCCGTCTAAATACCAAATAGTTGTTAGGGAGGATTTCACTATCGGAGATAGAGTTGTCCAAATGTGTTTCTGTTAAAGCGATAATATCATAGCCCGAGGTGGCAATGTCAAGTTCAAGTTTGCTCCTTTTGTTCACCATGCTTCGCGCATTAGCATAAAATGTCGAGAGGCCATTGAACTTTAGGCTTCTCTCCTCACTGAGATTATGTAGGTCAGTGGCACAAGGACCAGGATTTGGTTCAACATCGCCGCTCCTCAGGAGTAAAGTAACTTGATAGCTTGCGACCGAGTTAGGGTAGTAGTTAATTCTCGAAGAAGTGAAGCCCTTACGAAGAATCGGAGAGATGAAATAGCGTCTTGTCAAACACGCCGCGAAGAAAACAAAATTCCTTGAGACAGCATCATTTTGAGTTGCAGTTTTAGCGAAATCATCAACACGATGGGTAACTTGTAAACGTTTTCCCAAGGCGCAAAAGATACGTTGGAAACAAGAAGCAAACTCAGTAATACACGCAAAATGCCGGAGCTCCATAAAACGTGGCCGACCGCCATGTTGCCAGTCCATTAATGATTAGCTGGACAGTTATTTATTATTTGTTTCGAAATTGTGGTCGTCGGAGCTAAGAAAGTACTGACTTATAGCATCATCTCAGATTCACAGTGATCTCAAATTGCAACGAAACAAAACAATCATGGCGACCAACCGTCGAAGTCTTTAGACGAAACTAGTTTTGCAGTCGCATATGCAAATTAGTGTGTTGGAAGTATAAAATTATTCAAATGAGTTTTTTTTTCTGATAAAGATGATGCTATCTATTTAACTACTGGCTCGCGCAGTCTGTCATGGAAGCAGCTGAATATTGATCAAGGTAATTCCTCTGAAATAAAACTGATAATAGATTTTTGTTCAAACTTTGTCCACTGAATATTTATCGTATGAGAACTTATGACGGGGGGGGGGGGAGGGGGTGGTGGAAGCCTGTGCTCCTTAAGGAGCAGTGAGGGATTGAAGATGCCCCTTTTCCGCATTATTTTATGCTTATTACAAGAACGCATTCTAAATTATTGTAAAATCATTGTGAGTCCAGACTCATGAGAACATTAACCTTAAACTACACAAAAAAGTTTCATTTAGAAATTTGAACCAAATTTCTTGCTATGGTAACCAAACTGCAATTAGAAAAGACTACTGTGTAGCTGCTATTTTAGTTAGTTATTCAATTTTCAACTACAGAAAGAAGATCAGTCTTCTCTTACGCAAAGCTTATGATTAGTTGATTAAAATGACTGGAAAAAACATGGGGTGCTCGTGTTCATGAGTGAGCTATAGCCACTTTTCAATTCACAGAGCTGAATGTAAAGGCAAATCCACCATGTTTTCAATGAGCGCATGCACGAGGGCACGCACGAGCGCATGCTAATGACCCCATGAATCATGCGCAGTAGGTGAGCAGTAAGGAAGCGTCATGTAAATTTGATGAATCACCATAAATCACAGAGCCTGTACGTCAAATGAGAGTAGCTTTCACTCAATAAACAGCTGCAACATGCCAAAGTCCTCCTTTGGATATCTTACTTTAAAGGAAAAACAGGTCTCAGAGCAATAAAAGCTTCGTTGCATAGCGCTGACATATATTTTAAGATACCCGTAGGAAAAATACGGAGAAACAATATTCAGTTGTACTAAGGAAAGTAAGATCGGTTAATAATAAGGACACTGTAAGGAGTTGGGTGAACAGAACGTTCGTTGATGAAGAGAGATTGCGCGACGAGCCAAAGTTCTTTGTGGGAGGCTAACTTGGAAAGAGGAGAGATTGCGATTATCAATGCTGAGTAAGCGATATTGCAATCATTTATTACAGGAGATGTATTCTGAAAGCGATTCTGAGGATATTCACCCCAAATAAAAAGACTCGAACATCATTATAAGCCAAATGCGCCCAAAGTAACTAGGACAGACCTTTTCTCTTTTCTTTCTTTTTTGCAGGCCCGAGTTTAGGCTAATCTTAGCCTCTTGTTAATAAACAGTTCGTCCAAGATAGGAAGGGGCGCCAGCTGAAGTATCTGAGACCAAAACCGCGCCCTTTTGATTGCTAGAAAAAGCAATCAAGAGTTTTCTCCGGAGTCACCCTACAGTGCCTTAAATTAGGTTCTTGTTACCGTCGTGGTCGTCATTGCTTGAGCCCTCTATTAACGTATTTGAAAATGAGGTCATAGTGGACGTTTCTGTGGTGGTTGCTGAAGTTTATGAATTTCACCGGTGTGGACACTTCTCACATTCCACACCTGCTCGTTTGGAATATATGGAATATTTGCTTGAGGGCTTTCGAGTGCTCTGGCAAATCAAAATTGATTCCAATAGAAAATAGCCACGCTATGTAAAGAAGGATCTTCGTTCTACTGAGTAGACTTAAATTAGTCAAACAGAATTGTGAAACTTATTAATACAAAACTTGTATACACGCCGCTAACTCGATTCCAGTTTACATCATACTGGCGATGGACTACTTTCAGTGGCCAAACGAACGGCCAAACCATAAATCATTCATACCTGGGAAGGAAAAATTAACGTCGGACCATATAATTAGGTAATAAATATTCGTAAACCAAAAGGTTCAGTAGCTGCGTGGCACAGTAAACAGTAAAAAGTTTTAAATAGTAATAACGCAGTGCTAAATTAAAAACAAAGTTTATAGCAGACGTTTCGGGCCTAGCCATTCCTCAGTGCTAAGTTGAGTTTTGAATGGGACACGTAATTGAATAAGTAAACAGTTGTACGCGCGGCTCTAACGAATAGGTAAGAGCGCGCGCGTAGAGCTGTTTAAAAAATAAAATCCACGTTCAGTCCATGCGGCCTAAGGGTGCCAAGATGAAAAATTAGGCGCATTTCGTCACGGCGTCTGGCATTGTTAGTACCCCTGCATTGTTTCACGCAGCGGACCTCCATGTCACTAAGTCCGTGTCCGGGAATGTTGAAATGTTCCGCAACAGGGAAACCGGGCGGGTTTCTCGTAATGGCTCGAAGGTGTCCACCTGTGCGTTCCCTAAGCATGCGCCCGGTTTCCCCAATGTATAGGACTGGGCAGCGACGACATGAAATGCAGTAGACCACATTGCTAGATTTACAGGTGAAATGCTCCCTTATGGTGATGTTGTGTCGTGGTCCTTCGATGATGGTGGTGGCTGAAACATGAGCGCACGTACGACATCTGGGGGCGCCACAAGGGTATGTGCCGGCCGGAGATACAGACTGACTTTGCAAGGAAGTGTGCACAAGAAAATCGCGAATATTCTGGTCTCGTCGATAGGATGTTAATGGAGGCAGTGGGAAAATCTCCTTGGTGGTTTCGTCGTTCATCAGAATGTGGAAGTTCGTCAGAAGGATCTGTTTGATGTGATTGTTGAAAGGATGGTATGTCAACACCAAGGGAATCCTCTTTATGCCGTTGTTGACTATGTTGGAATCGTGGATTGCATCACGCCTACTGACCCGTGAAACCCGCTGCAGGTCGTCCTCGAGAAATGTGCGAGAGTATCCGCGCTTCTCAAAAAAGGTACACATTTCATGCGCTTTCTGCTGGAAATCGCGCTCCACACTGCATAGACGTCTGAGTCGAAGGAGCTGACTGTAGGGAATGCTCTTCTTGTAGTGTAGAGGATGTGATGAGCTGTTATGGAGATAGTTATGGGTATCAGTTGGCTTGTAGTGCACAGAGGTGGTTATTCTTATCTCTGAGATGCTGAGTTTTATGTCCAGGAAAGGGAGATCTCCGTCCTCCAGTAAACTGTAGAGCTGGATGAGAGTCTGAAATGTACTCTACGAAGTTGTCGAGGTATTCCCGAGTACAATAGGCTGCGCCAACCACATCATCGATGTATCGTCGATATAGCTGAGGGATAAAGCCAGTGTATTGGTTTATCATCTGGTCTTCAACGAAACCAACAAACAAACAGGCGTAATTTGGGCCCATTTTGCTGCCCATTGCGACACCACTAACCTGTCTGTAGTGGTCGCCGTTGAAACTGAAAGCATTGAGTGTTAAGACGAGCTCAGCAAGACGTGTTAGTGTGGCGGTTGAAGGTTCTTGGATTTCTCGCTTGTCAAGGAAATGTGCAAGGGCACGGAGACCATCATAGTTAGGGATGACTGTATAGAGGGACTTAATATCCATAGTGAAAAGGAAACGTTCTCCATCACCGAAGCGGAACTCATCGAAGATCTGGAGCGCGTGTTTCGTGTCCTTGACGTACGTTTGAAGGTTGCAAACCAGGGGTGCAGTTATCTCGTCAAGGTACGCGGCGATATTTTCTGTCGGGCAGCTGCACGCTGAAACAATCGGTCGACCCGGATTACCAGGCTTGTGAATCTTGGGTAACAGATAAAAAGTAGACGTCCTCGGAGTAGTGACAACCAGGTTGTTAGCTGATGGTGGTAGCTCCTTGTTGTTGATCATATCAGCGATCGTTGATTTCACTTGTTGTTGGTTGTCAATAAGCGGGTCACTACCAAGCTTCTCGTAAAACCTTTGGTCGGACAGTTGTCTCATAGCCTCGTCTAAATAAAGTTGGCGTAACCAAACGACTACTGCACCACCCTTGTCAGCAGGTTTGATGATGATACCGTCACGCCTCTGGAGGCTAAGTAAGGCTGTTTTCTCTTCCGAGGACACGTTGCTAAATTTGCTTTTTTTCGTAAAACCTATGTGGTTTATCGCTCGACGACATTTGTCAATATAGTGGTCTAAAGATGAAAATCGACCTTCCGGGGGTGTCCAAGAAGAGATCAGACTTTGGTTGGGAATTTGGTAAAAGGATCATCCTCTGATTTATCACCCTCTGTTTCACGACCATGAAAATGTGCTTTCAGTCTTAGCCTGCGGAAAAATTGCGCGTAGTCTGATTTGGCCTGAAACTCGTCTGATCTTGCATTGAGAGGCACAAAAGTTAGTCCTTTACTCAATACTGATGTTTCAGCTTTCGTTAGTTGCATGTCAGCTGGAATAGTAACAACGAGTTTCTTGGTCGTGTCGTCATTGGAGGAGTTACTATTGGCATCAGAGATATACGCGTTCATCCCAGCGGGGTTGTTAAGGACACCAAAACCAGGACAACCTAAGCGAATCAGCTTCCTGTTCTTATCGGAGATCAACTGAAGATGTAATCGAGAGTTCAATTCATGAATTAGATGTCTGATTTCATGAAAAACCGAGGGGAAACACTTCGTTCGTAAAGCTTCACAAGAGGCAATCATATCAGCAGAAATTGTCGTAAGTTTAGATGTCATAGAGCGCACAGTTGTTTGCATTAGTTGTCGGGAACAACGTTGAACTCTAGACGTGACGTTATTTACGTACTGCTGGTTGATACGTGCTGGATTAAATTTGATACGGAAACCACGAGGAATTACCTTTCGGCGAAGACAGCGGCCAATAAAGTTGAAGTGGCCGGAGAGTCTCGTTTTGTTGAAGGTGTAATAAGCCAAGGACCTCGCAATGTCAGCCACTTCATCTGGAAATGGACGCAGTTTCCGTTGAAGCTCGTGGCGTATGTCGGCAATGATCTTTTTAGTTGTTTCATTCATAGTGGTCTAAAGTCGCAGCAGTGTCGATTGAAATAAATATTCGTAAACCAAAAGGTTCAGTAGCTGCGTGGCACAGTAAACAGTAAAAAGTTTTAAATAGTAATAACGCAGTGCCAAATTAAAGACAAAGTTTATAGCAGACGTTTCGGGCCTAGCCATTCCTCCGTGCTAAGTTGAGTTTTGAATGGGCTAGGCCCGAAACGTCTGCTATAAACTTTGTCTTTAATTTGGCACTGCGTTATTCATCTTGGTCATATAATTAGGTGACTGTCTAATTGATAAGATCCAGTTCTGACGTAAATTTCTTAACGGCAATGAAGAGTTTCTCAAAATGTGGTCGATGGCATCAACATAAAATTAGCCAATCAATACGTGAGAAATTTGACAGCTACGGTGGATTGACTTCTGCATGTTAATAACAGCGAAAAGCTTGCTTTCTGAAAATTCTTGGGCGTTTATCACCGTAAAATGGACTCTTATCGCAAACTCTACTTTGGTGTTGCTATTCTCAAGGTTATGCTTCATTTGGCTTCGGGTGAGTACAATTTACAGTTTAAATGTGTCCAACTTTGATAGTTTTTGCAAAAAGAGCCAAAATGCTATGACTCCCTCTTTTGAATTCGACTAAGGTGAGACATCAGGCCTATTTCCCACATTTGAAAACTTTCGTTTTGGTTCATTAATCACAATGACCTGTATTAATTTCAAATCTTAGCTTTCTCAGTTTCTTTTTTTATCCACAAGTATATTTAATGCGTGAGGTTAATTGCTTACGTTGTTAGTCCCGTTGATTCACAAATCGCTCATTAATGGTCATCTGACCAAAATCAGCTGATACCGGTGAACAAGTGGCTCTTAAAGCTTCCAAAATGTGCTTCGGAAAGAAAAAGTCTTGTACATACCTTCTTTGGAAAATTGCTTCTCGGTTGTTTAAGGAAAGTTGTTTTTCAATTCCTTTCTTTCATCTTTTCAGCTTCATGTTGTGCTAAGGTGTTTACTTCGCCTGTGTGCACACTCAGTATACTCAATTCTTCATCATCGATCAGTCGGCTATCTTATTATTTTGAAGTAGCGCGGATTTTATGGAAAGTACACTGGCATTTTATGATATAATAAATTATTGCAAAATACTGATATGCGATTTAAGAGAATTTGAAGCACAGAAGTGAGTAGTGTTTCAAAAGCTCTATTTTACTAACAATGTGTTATTTATCATTTTACAAATACGACGTTTTTTTGAGGACTTTTTGTCCTCGGAAATTGTTTGAGTTAAATATGTTTAACGCGGCAGGAAAATGTTTGTTAGTTTCAAACTAGGAATGTAAAACAACAACAACGATAATAACTTTGAATGGAAATTAAACTTTCAAACAATCTTCGTGTGCTAAAAGGATCATTTAAAATTTAATCGGATTCCTAAAGGCTCTAAATATTGAATCATGTCATCCTTTATCCATGATTTATTCTACTCGATGCAAACAGCTGTTGAACCCATTGCGTTTCAAAATATTGCTTTCTTTCTTTCTTTCTTTGCTCATTCTGACCTGAGACAACTCCACATCAGTGACGGGTTTGTCTTGTAAAGACTAATTCAATACTCACCTCACTTTAGTATCGAAACATCAATTTGATTTGCGACTGGTGATTACGAGTAGACGTTTTTTACTTTAAATTTTTTTCGCGCAAACGCAAGCTTTTCCAGCACATTCCACAATTTTACTTTCACGGTTTCCTGTCATCACCGAAGTTTTCAGAGCCGTTCATTCAACTAAAGTGTGTTTGTTAGCAAGTTTTCTAAGCTTTCTGGTGTATTTTATTTATCCTGCAGTTTTCTTTGATGCCATAGTTTTACATTCTTGCCGAAAGCTGAATATTGTGACGACATAATCTATAATTTGATTTTAAAGATTTCGTTTTACTCTTACCCGGCTTGAAAGTCGCTTCTCAAATCTTCCTTGTTCATAAGATGACGCTAAGCTTTCCTTTCATCCCTGTACTTTTTTTGTGAATACTTGTTGAAATACTGATACAAGTGTTACAAAGAAAATTATGCTCTCACTGCAATGTTCAATACGATTTTATCGTCCGCATGCGGTCAAGCGATGGAGTTTTCTCGCCACATTTACCGACGAGTTGCATTTCTAACAGTGATACTCCATTCAGTGTTAGGTGAGTTGTAAGTGTATCCTTGGTGCCGAGTCCATTGTAAAATCTGCCTCACTTTAGTATCGGTCGATTCATTTGTGACTCGAATTGCAACAGACGTTTGCTACCTTAAATTTACACGCAAACGCAAGCATTACCACCGCATTCCAAGTTTTTGTTTTCACTTCCCCTGAACACGGAAGTTGTAACAGCCGTTGATTCAACTTTAGTGGTTTTTGTTAGAAATTTTAGCTTGCAGTCCTCGGTTATCAGTTTTCCTGAACTTTCTGGTGTATTCCACAATTCTATTTATGCTGTAGTTTACTTTGATGCTACAGTTTTACATTCTTGCCTAAAGAGGAATACTTAAGCCGACAGATCATTGGTTTTAAATTGGATTTCTCTTGCCTTTGTTCAAGATGCTTGTCAAATCTCCTCGCTTACAAGATGTAATGTTGAATTGGACTTTTAAGTCACAATAGAATTTTTAACTTAACCACGTTCCATGGCCTCTTCAAAAATATTCTGTGCAAACAAATTGCAAGTTTTTTCTGCAATGCGTGCCATTACGGCAGAGCCTTTTTTTACAAAATTTTCTGAAATACAACCGCGCGCAAGCATAACCAACCTTTCATAGTTCAATTATCGCTCCGTTTCGTTTTTACACACCAAGTTTTCACAGTTTGGGGTGAGACAACGATAGTAACACAGCTTTTTGTGGTCACACGTAAATACATAAATAACTTGAAGTCGCTTACTTCTTTTAAGCACGTAGCTACTGGAACATTTCAGTACTTGAAAACCGTTTTCTTACACTGGGAATCATCTTTGTCCACACTCCATGCAAACGAATTTGAAAGATTGTTGCGAGAACAAAAAAGAGTTTGATGCAGTTGCATAACAATTGTTCGCCGGAGCATGCTTTCATAGAGATAAAAAATGTTCAGGACAGAATAGTGTATCGGTAAGACATCACGCTTAACAAAATGATTTCAAACAAAGTTTTCACGTTGCGGAGAAAGACGAAGCAACCAGCTGCTGTTACAGAGCCAAACACGCTCGGGCCAGAAAAAGAATCTTTGTCAGGAATGGAGTTAAGAATCCTCATTTTTCTTAACAATGTTTTAGAAATAGTGATATGAAAATATTCAGGGCTGAATATTGTATCGGTAAGGAATCGTTCTTAAAAAAAGAAACGCCCCAACCGAAATTCAAGATATCCTGAGCGGACATTTTCAGTCATTTTAAACAGTCAGAACAACACCGCTCTAAATTTGCATACCGTGGGGTTAAAATTTTCATTGAAACGCGATTTTAATTTGATAAAATGTCACTTTAAACTTTCACCAGTACTGCTGAACTATATCCGTTTGTAGTTGGATGGACAGTCAGCTAGGATTTTCAGAAAGTAATAACACTTAATAATAAGCTACCTGCTCTTCAATAACTAGCACATAAATTTTCCCTGAATTAAAAAATATCGGATCAGAAAGAAAAAAGTGATAAAGGGACTAAACTTTCTTGCTTAAATGTGCTCGACGGGTTTCCGCTTTTCACATAACAGCCATTTAGCCGTTGAACATTTTATGGAATTCTAAACTTGACAAAGCTGGCAAAGAGTTGATATTCGTCATTTCAACTTTAATCATGTAGTTGTCACCCACATATGTTAATCAAGACAGCTCTCGCTGGAGCCTTTTGCGCAAACAACACAAAATATTATTGATGAAAGTCATAACATTCTGGGTATAAATGTCTCTTTTTTATACTTCGACCGAAAATATCGGAGATTTCGGAGAGCAAATGTAGAATACTGGGCGGCTTAGATCCACCCTATCTACCTGCGTCGGATTGTTGTTCATTGTATAGCAATCAAAGCGGCCCTGTATTTTATTTTTTATCCTTTAGATCATAAATCGTGTGGAACTGGAATTTTGCTGGGAATAATTCTGGAATTAGTATACTTTTCGATCACTAGGTTGTCCTAACGTTCCGGAAAACCAGAAGTGCCGTTGTAATCGTCCATTTGTGTACCGGCTTCGTTTTCACAACATAACTGATCGTGTGATTTCGGTTTCACATTTCAAGTACGGTTGAGGCAACGCAGGAGTCTTGCTTATGAAAGCATGGAAGTGATAAAAATTCTATTGAACTGTAAATTGACTGAATTACAAGTTGCCTTTAATACGGCAGATCTTTCGAACGTCTTTTCTTTTTACAACCTTTTATTTAACGCAAATTGATACTATAGTTTTACATTCTTGTAGAAAGTCGGATACTAAAGTTAGGCATATAATCTTTGGTTTTAAAGTAGATTTCTCTTGCCATTGTTCAAAGGCGCTTGTCAAATCTTCCTTGTTTATAACATAACGCAAAGTTTCACTAACTTCTTCTCTGATGGGGGCAGCTTCCAAATCCAACTGGAATGGTGTTCTCGTGTGAGACAGTGAAAACGTGACAATTCATTATAACCACGTGATCTGGATACGCCTTCCAGTTCGTTTCATGCACAACTTCTTTTACTCAACATGATCCACACGTTAGTTCTAAGACACATCTGCTAATAGGTGACGTACACCTTCCCTAAAGATTGTGTAGGAAATTGGAGACGTTAAAGAGTCACGTGATCATTTCTGTGATAGTTGCCCGTCTAAACGAGCTTTGATAGCAAGGTTTAGCTTTTGGCTAAGTTTCATGTTAAGACTGTTAAGACCACCCACCAACATTTTGACTTTCATTTTAACTGGCTCAATACTCAGTACAGCTGAGAAGGACTAGAAGTGTTCCGCTTCGTGAATTACTTTCCTTGTCACCAGAAAAGTTTTGCTTCATGTGCTGTGGAGTGAGTAACACCGTTTATCACTCGGCTGCAATCTTGGAAAATGAAAGGGATTTAATATTATAATGGTGATTTTTCTGATAACTTTCTGGGCTTTCGGTCAGCTTGTAAATTTCATTACGACTGGTAAGTTATTGATAGCTGAGTTAATCTTTTGTCTCACGATTGAGTCACAAAGATGTGGATCGCGACGTTTCCACCGCTATACTGCTGGTCTTCATCAGGCGATGGTGTCGACTGGCTGCGTGTGAGTATAAGAAGCACCGTGGCTGGTGGTGATTGGTGCGTTTCGATCCTCGCTTAGGCTGTTGTTGATTGGAGGATTTCGATCCTTGTCGTTCAGGCTAGAAATTGTTCCCTCAGCGGTCCGCTTTGGTACTGATCGGCTGTTGTTTTGTTTGATCGTGGGCATCCACGCTTCAGGAATTTCAATTCCACTGTCCCTGTTGATGTTGTTAGGGTGAAGTCTTATGTGAATAGCCTCTTTAACCCTACGGGTGTACCAATGTGGGTCTCGGTCAATAAATTTAACTTCGTCCCAGAGCGGATAAAGTCCGGTCGCGTTGCTATGTTCTTCTGTTATTATCTCGGCCCAGTTCTTCAGATCCTCACCATGCATATAGGGTGCTTATCTCAGGGGAGCGCCAAGATGGCAGCACTCTTATGAGCTCACTATAACTTTCAAGTTTAACAGTTGTTTACAGCTCCTACGGAACCTCTGCTGTATACTAACACTACCGCGATGGTCTATAGGTACTCTCGTGCGATTCTCAACAAAATATTTTCATCATTAACGCCAAACCGCGTGAATAACTCATTATGGTCGAAACTTGTCGAGTTCGGAATTACAAGAGTAACGCCAACCCGCTGTGGTTGTCGTGGTGGAGCTAAAGTTAAAAGCTTGTGTTGCCTACCTACTACTACTACTGTTTTGAATCAACAACTACATCTCCAGGACACTGTGAATGAAAACGAACTCAGTCTCCAAGAACAAATTACAAATTCTGGGATAATGAGCTTATCAACGCGAGTAGAGGTCAACCATTCAGAAGATGTAAACACATCAACATTCGCTCCCGAAACTGCCAGCCCTGCATTCGCTTCCGAAACTGCCAGCCCTGCACAAGTACAACCATTAAAACGTGCAGCCTACAATCTTCCGAAATTACTCTATACGAATCCAAGATCAATTGTAAGTAAAATTGATGAACTTGACGAAATTATCAAACTTAATAACATCAGCTTAATTTGCATAACTGAGTCATGGTTGACAGGAAACATCCCTGAAAGCTGTGTCACGCTCGAAGGCTTTATTACTTATCGATCTGACCGAGAGGGACGCAAGGGTGGTGGAATCTGCGCATGGATTAAATCGGACACTGCTTCTTCTGAAGTATCAAGACACCTCTGTGATGACTACGAAAGCCTATGGCTAAAAGCTAGCCCTGCTAGACTTCCACGTGAAATTTCGTCACTTCTCATTGGAGTAATTTATCGCCCCGATAATACTAAAGACCAAAGCCTATTGGAACAGCATATAGTCAATACTGCTGCTAATTATCTAGCAAAACATCCAGATGCTGGACTTATCATTATGGGCGATTTTAACCGTATGTGTATTAAATCTATCTGCCGAAAGCTTGGTGTCAAACAACTAGTGAATTTCCCTACTCGCGCAGATGCTACTCTTGATCTGATCCTCACAAACATTCAAGACTACAATGACGAGCCTATACAACTTCCTCCACTTGGCAGGTCTGATCATAATTCCATCATCCTCACTCCAAAACAGTTTGTTGCCCCTAAAGGGGTAAATAGAACTATTCTTAGGCGCAAACTCAACAATACAATTGATCTAAGCTATATAATTGCCTAAAAATACAAAGTGGGACGATGTGTACAATTGTGCTTGTGTAGATGAGAAAACTACCATTTTTTACGACAAGGTTTTGGCTCACCTTGACTCTATTATACCAGCAATATCTTGTAGAAATAACACAAACGACAAGCCATGGATGACATCTCACATAAAATCTTTGATTGCCAAGCGCCAACGTGCGTGGAAAAGTGGTAATATTCCACTTCGTAATTACCTACGCAACAAAGTAGCTCATGAAATAAGAGTGCTACGAAAAGGTATTATCAGCATCACCTCGAAGAAGCAAAGTCAACTAGGTCGTGGTGGAAAGGTGTCAAATCCATTTCCAGGCAGTGTAAAAGTACGATTCCTCAGAAGCTAGGCTTTGGTTCACAAGACCTCACAGGTCCTGAGATGGTGAATGCCATTAACGATCTTTTCCTTAAAGTCACGCAGCAATATCATCCTTTGAAACCTACCACCAAAAAGTCTACAGTTGTGGAATATGATGTTGACCGCTTCGTTCTAAGTATTGAACAAGTAGAAGATAATCTCAATGGTTTACAAACCAATAAGTCCTTTGGTCCAGAATCGATCCCTATAAGTGTGCTGAAGGACAATTGCTATGAATTAGCTAAACCAATCGTGAATATTATTAATTCTAACATCATTGAGGGTCACTTCCCATCAGTATGGAAAAGAGCTCACGTAACGCCAGTGCCTAAAACACCCAAGGTCGCTGACCCTGGAAAAGACCTCAGACCAATTTCAGTTACATCACCATTGGCAAAGATCTTCGAAAGTCATCTCAACGGTATCCTCTTAGAACAGATCAAAGCTAATCTGGATGACAGACACTTCGGCTCTGTGAAGGGATCATCTACTACTGCTGCTTTAGTTGACCTCATGAACTTTCTCTATACTAACACTGACAACCCAAAACAAGCAGTTCGACTTTGCTATTACGATCGCAGTAAAGGGTTTGATAGAGTTGATCACAACATCGTTATTGACATCTCTCAACAATTGGACGTACATCCATCTATACTTATTTGTATACCTAGTTTTCTCACTGACAGACAGCAAACGGTCTGCATTAATGGTCATATGTCATCCTGGAAGTGTGTCCCTGCAGGAATTCCTCAGGGAAGTGTGCTCGGTCCAACCCTTTTTCTTGTCATGGTAAATACCTTGCACATCAGGACTCTTGGCGATGGAAATATATGGACGATCTAACAGTTGCTGAAAGTTTCTATGTCAACCAAGACAAAAGTAATATGCAAGCAAGTACTGACCGAATTGCTAAATATGTCAATGACAATAATATGAAACTTAACCCAACTAAATGCAAAGAAATGCTTGTATGTTTCCAAAAGGTACTGCCGGACATCCCACAAATCACCATTGGGGATGACAAACTTGAACGTGTGCCTTCTTACAAACTACTTGGTGTACACGTATCGAACAATTTGACATGGAATGAACATGTTGATGCCGTCACTAAGAAAACAACAAAACGTATATATTTTATAAGACTTCTTAAACGCGCTGGGGTAGCCCCCAAAGAACTTGTTCACATTTACTTGGCGGCTATCAGATCCATTATCGAGTACGCAGCACCTGCACGGTTCTTTCCATCTACTGGATATCTCATTGCTCAGCTAGAAGCAATACAGAGACGTGTACTAAGAATCATTTTCCCATGCTTTAAATATGCTGATGCTTTAAAGATGGCCAATATACCAACTATTGAGCAGCAACTTCATACTATTTCCATGTCTTACTTTAAACAAATGAAAAGCAATGAACATAAACTTAACCATCTGTTCCCGCAGTACTATCAAAACCAGTATAGCATACGATCTCAGGCTAAGGGTATAGTAGCAGTTCCACCAGCACATACCAAAAGAGTGGCAAATTCATTTATAATCAAAGCCAGTAGACATTTTAATAATGAACTAAAAGGAAAGCTATAAACAAACTGTTCTACAATCCTAATGTATATATATTATAATTTTATCAATGCTTATTTATTACTCATTTTTAGTTTATTTTATAATATTTGTAAATTATAGTATTTGTGAATTTTATCAATTGCATATTAATTACTTTGCCCAATGTATTTTAGACAGTTTAAATAGTTAAATTTGTCTACCATATTTGAAAATAAAATTATTATTATTGTTGTATCTTTGAACCCTTCAGTTCTTGAAAGGAAATCTCCGTCCGTCGACAAACCCACCAACAACATGTCAGCTATCGGTTACTACGCATAGGCAATCACAAGTTAATTTTGTTTTCTGGCCTCGTAGGACAATAGCTTGCATTTGCTAACTAAATCGAAAGCCAACTTTGTTTGTTTTACTGAGAAGAGTCACACAAAACATCATGGAACCCCTTAGTTGAAGTCAGCCTTTCCTTGTTTTGCCTAGTGAGCTCTTAATTACTCCACAGCAAAATGTTTAATTAATAAGACGCTCCAAGATTGTAACTGGGCTATTATTTTTGCACAGTGCTGCAAGAATTCGTTCAGGGGCACCCAACGACAAGTTTCGGTAGATATCTGTTCGGTGGTGGATTGTTCGCCTTGGGCTTTCGGCGTCGATTAAAGAGTGCACTCGGATTTTCGTAGTTAAAACATGTCCTAAAAGATTCGAAATTGAGAATTCATAGCCCCTAAGGTTTTCAGAAAGGTCGTAATTGCTGTTTTTGGCAGTCATAAACGTCAGCTAGCATTTTCGAAAAGAAAATAGTTCCCTAGAAAGCTAGTGGAAAGTTCATTTCAGCTTGCATTTTCTAAAAGGAAGATTTTGTTCCCTAACATTTTCGGGCAATTAAAATTTCAGCTATGGTATCCGAACAGACGAACATCTTCAAGCTTATGAAAACATCTCATTTAACAGAATTCAAACACCATAAGGCACTTAAAAATGCCTTTCTACAGCTTTTGGTTGATTTGGGTGCTCCTCTTCGTTAGGGTGTTGAAGTAGTCGCTTAAGCAGAATACAACTTCGGAAACTGAAAAACTGGAACTTGGATGAATTTCACCTGCCGTTTATGCCATTTTGTCACTTGAAAGTAGTTCGTATGAATATAACTGAGCCATGCACTGGGAAGACAAATGTACACAGTTTTCTCCCCGCCAAAACACATTTGCATAGGGTTTTGGTAACTGGATTTCAGTTTGATCGACCGCCCACAAGTAAAAATTTGCATACAAGACAACTATCACATTTCCATCATTAGTCTGCAAAAATTGCCTATGAAAATAACATATCGCTTGTTGCAGAAGATGACCGGAACGTATAAATTGAATGCGAATTAACATTATCCGAAATCCATCCAACTTTTGTGACTGATTATTCGAGATTCTCGCTTTCCCGCATCACACAAGAAAGACAAGCGTAATATTATAATATCCTAAATTTTCTTAGTTCGCGTTTAAACATGAACACTGACAACAAACCTCGCCAAAGAACGGTTCAATAGTTACCTGATCCCGCTCAAATATTTCAATAGCGGCGCTTGTCCACCGCTAGCTGGACCGCACTAAATCCACGGATAGACACAACAGATATCGCACAAAACTTCTTTAGGAACGCCTTCTTTATTGCTGTATCGTATCGTGAAACTAAAAACAATTGATTTACGAAATTAGGGACAAGCAAATAGCTTGAAAAATATTCCAGGTGAATCAGACTTACATTATTGCCGGATCTGGCGAGAGTTGACATCAATTGAACCTCTCCTTCCTTCGATATGGCGAACAGGCAATAAGATATAACAAGAGGCTTCAATTAGCCTAAACCCGGGCTTGCAAAAAACAGTATTGTATCCCTAACTTATTTCTAAACAAAAGAATAGAGGGAAGTCTGTCTTTCTTACATCGGACGCATTGTGTTTAGCTTGTGTTGGAGTCTATTTCTTTAGACCCCTATCAACATATATTCCTCTAAAATACAGCTCAACCATTGAGCACAATAATTTTAACACTTGTAAAAAATATTTCTAAAAGAACAAGAAAAAGAGAAACAGAAAAAATAAAGCCCGTGATATATACCACTAAAAGACATCGAACCCGGGTTAGCTGCGTCACAGGCAGGAACAATGACCTTTAGGCCACAGAGGTTTATCGTTATGCAAGATGATAAAAATAGTGTATTGATTCCAAAAAAAAAAAAGCTAAGCACACTTGTTTTCGCTTCGATGGATAATTGTTTGAGAAAGGAAACGCTTATCGAACGATGTTGGATTTTTTCGCATAAATGTGAATGGAGTCTCGGTGAAATGTGAGTAGAAAATTAATTAGCAGAGTGAAACTGTTTACAAATACGTCAATCCGGGGTCATTTGAAACACAAGAAACGAACGTTTCTGGACAGTTTCAAGCCTAGTACATTTGTAAAATATAATCGCTTATCATTCAAAAATTAAAGTCCAGAAATTGAGATATTGTGGCAAAATAGTTAATAAACTACCTGTCAAAGTCTCAGGGGTGTTTGATATCCCGCACTTGAGTTATTCAACAAAATGAACATCTCAATGGAGCGGATACGGGAACACGGCAGTCCATCTGGAGTTAAATTTTGGTCATGTTAAAAGCTTTCTTCTCGCTGTTGAACTTGCAAACATTCGTATAGACACTTGTCTTAACATATTAGTTGTTCAGACTTCAAAGACACAAGGTGAATCGACGTTTTCCGATACGTGACAACAGGCATCATTCTTGCTGTTGATATGAGATTTACACTCGAATCACTCGGCCGTGAAAGGTCAAACTCCCTTTGTCTGTAGTCTCTAATTTTTGGCGCTCCCCTCGCGTCGCGTCTCCTCGCAACTTCGCGCGCGCACGTGCCCCCACAATCCGTCGCCAAAATTAGAGACTACTCGCTGTCTACTGAAGCAGACACGGGGTAACACGGCAGTCCATCTGCCGTTAAGTTTACTCATGTTAAAAGCTTTCTTCTCGCCGTTGAACTTGCAAACATTCGCATAGACACTTCTCTTAACATATTGTTTGTTCAGACTTCACAAGCCACAAGATGAATCGACATTTTCCCATATGTGACAACACGCATCACTGTTGTTAAAAATAGTTAGCGCTTGCGTAGAAACGCCGGAAGTGCCATTTGTGGATGATACTCGACGACGAAAAAGAAGAACCGTCGGTAGTTTATGACCCGGGCGCCGCGCGAGACGCGCGCAGCCCGGGTAATAAGTTCTTCCCTTCCGAGCACGAGTGCTTGCAAAACTAATCAAAGGGCCTTTTTCTAAGAATATATTGTATTACACAATAGATGTGTAGCGCAACACGCGTTCTGCACGGAAACGTGAGACAACTTTTAAAAGAGCGCGTGACGAGCCACCTAGTGTGACTTTAAAGATTACACAAAATCAAAACAATGCATAGAAACTCGTGCTATAGGGGCACTTACAATTTCCATGCGTAAATTTGCAGCGTGAAGGAAAACATAAAAGAGTGATATCTCTAGTACTGCAAGGTCTACAAACTATATGCACCGTCCGTTGATGAGAAATGTTTTTTCAAGAAATTTTTGCAACATTTTCATTTTTAGCACACGACAACAAACGTGAATTTGTGGCGATACACCAAACAAAACAAAGAAAAAGGCAACAGAGCTGCATAAATAATTCTGAACTCTTTGTGAAAATGACATTTAACGCAGACCTGGCGAAAACAAAGCTAACCTCTGATCTGTACGTAGCCCAAAAAACTTCAAACGCAGAAGAGAGAGGACAGGTTCAGTCTCAACATTGATATGCCGGCCTGCATAATCTCCCTATTTTTAAAACTATATTTGTAATTGAAAGGGACAACGGCATAGAATTTCAGTACTACCTACCTACTAAAATACCCTCTTGAACTTTGTTTTGAATGAAAATCGAAAACAGACTCCAGATTTCTACAGAAATACGAGCTACTGTTGTAGTAGGTGAGGAACCGCTATTTCGAGCTCGCGTAAACTTGCTCTAGGTGGTGAACTCAGATGGTGAATTACACTGATTGGGAGATTTACTATTAGCCCGCTGCATTTCTATAAATGATGTTCTATAAGCCTACTCCGTTACGGTACTGTACTTCCTTTGTGAATAATTGTAAGCAATCCATTCCAGAATTGGTGCCATTCCTACGTATAAAGTATAAAGTCAGCAATTGAAATTTATAACAAAAAGACGGAAATAAACTGGTTAAAAATGTAGATTTCTCGAAATTAAGTGAAAACAATTTCTTGACGCGTTTGTTATTTTACTCAGTTAATGCTTTACACCCATTCCATATCGGTAGAATAATTTATTATCTATAGACTACGAGTTTTCCCTTCTTAAGCCCTGGTCAAACGGCGCATGATAGTCGATGATAGTTGATTCTCTCCAAACTATCATCAACTATCACCAACTATCATTCACATGGTCAAACGGCGCATGATAGTCGATGATAGTTGATGATAGTTCACCGGCAGTAGCGCGAGCAAAGGTCACGCGAGCAGCTAGTTCCAGGCTCTTTCCGCGTAAAATGTGAGCACTAAAATGGCTTCGCGAGAGACAAACTTGTAGAAGTATGAATTTATCGCGACGAAAGAGGGCGGCAGCTTGCTTAATAGTAATCGATTTGTTGGAGGGATGCGGTGTCTCTTCTAATTCTTGCGAGTTGACACTTTCTTCAGAAGATATCTTCTCTATGTTATCTTGGTCTTCAATATTTTCGTTGTCATGATTATCATCTTGGATATAAACACGTATTTCTGAAGCTGCAGCTGAGCCTCGCGAGGAACTTTTGGCGGCCATTTTAAACGAGCCCGCCGATTTTCGGGGAAAACAGCTGACCAAAAACTATCATGAACTATCATACGCGTGGTCAAACGAGAAAAACTATCATCGACTATCATGAAGAATTTGAACAAGCTCAAAATGAATGATAGTTGATGATAGTCGATGATAGTGCATGATAGTTGGTGGTCAAACGGAAGCGCGCGCTTCAACTATCATCGACTATCATCAACTATCATCGACTATCATGCGCCGTTTGACCAGGGCTTTATACTTCCTTGCAACACAAGAGAAAAACACATAAAACGACTTTTAGTCTTTCTGTTATATTTGTTACCTTTCAGTAGTCTCGCAATCAGTTCTTTCAAGCAGGATTGCTCAAGGTAATTCGTGTTCTACTCTCTCTAGGAACTTTACAACAAAAACGTTTTTTCTCTACCATGTGCAAAGCAAGAATAGGAATTTGTTTGCTTCCCACGCGATTATTACTACGATCGTTTGTTTTCTTGTAGGAATGGAAGGAAAGATAAGCGGAGATGACCAGATATGGGTCTACGCAAACGGACGTTACCTTGGAGATGATAACGGGATATGGAATGTTCCTAAGAGGTAAATAACAGCGATAACGACAATAATTATGCTGACAGTTTGGCTTTTTTTTGCGACGGAAAGTAGGAAGGATGGGTGAGAGATGAGATTCGCGTAGCCAACGAAGGTTGTGATCATTTTTTCACCTTCTCCGACAATTTCCATCTTTTCACATGAAGTATTACAAACATTTCACGAATAGGTGAACAGAGGCCTAAGCTACTTAGAAAAAATTCCCTCCTCTACAGTGGTTACGTTTTCAACGATGTTTTGATGACAGCAGTTTTTTACTATTTCAATTGGTAATTCTGATCTGTCAACTCTTCTTCGCGGTAATTGTCGACACGATGAATATTTCAAATGTGAATGATCATCGCAGTTATGAACACTACCTATGCAGTAGTGAAAGTAAAGCTTGAAAAAAATTCAGGCTTGCACGGGATTCGAACCCACGACCTCTGCGATACCGGTGCAGCGCTCTACCGACTGAGTTAACAAGCCATCTGGGAGCTGGTCGTTTTGTTGGTTCGTAATATACCCGTGAGTGGTAAATATATGAGAGTGAATATATGAAAATCATATATTTGAACTGTGAATTAATGATTTCATATGTGAATGCTCATCGCAGTTATGAACACTACCTAAGCAGTAGTGAAAATAAAGCCCGAAAAACAAAATTTCGCTACTGCTTAGGTAGTGTTCACAGCTGCGATGATCATTCACATATTTATAATCCGTAGTTCAAATATATGATTTTCATATATTCACTCTCACACGACGAGTATTGTCACGACAGCTGATCTGACTATAACATCTTTCATATTTATTTTAACAGCTTCTACTTTCCAGCTGATCTTCAAGTGGTTGCAGTATACGTGGTAAACACTGGTGGTCCTGCAGGTTTCATCGCTTCGTTCGGAAACGGCATAGTCTCAGACAGCACGTGGAAATGTTCAACACAAGGCGCCAAAAACTGGAACACAACTGGCTTTGACGACAGCAGTTGGCCAGCGGCTGTACTACACAGCGCTAACAATGGTATTGCCAAAGTCAATGGAATTGCACCCAGTGCCATGTGGATTGGGACGAGTCAGAGGAACGTCAATGCCTTTTACTGCAGACGGCGCATGACTGTTAATGAAACGTCCATGGTCGGTGGAGGTAAGCAATGAAGCAAAATTTTATTTTTTCTTATGAATTTTAGCTTATCCTTAAAAAACCTCTCTATTTAAACATTTTGGCAGATAGGTCTGCATGAAGCGGTACCATTGCGCACTTTTAGCTGCGATCACCGTGTCAATAATTCTGTGCAGATCCTCAAGCAGTTGTTGTGTTCGAAAGTCCCCTAGTGGAATTCCTCGGAATCTGCAGCTTCATCTCTGTCATCCATACGTCTTTGGATTTCCGGACGGGAGATGTCTGCCTTAATTGCTGGATCCAGATTTGTCCTCACATGTGTCAGGAAACGCGCTGCATTCATTCCGCAAACAACAGTGGAGGAAAACACAAGTCCATTATTAGGCGATATTGCCATTGTCACAGTCAAGCTTCGTCCTCACTGGCGCAAACTTGGCGGTAGGCTCTCTCTTCTTGCCGCGCTCTACCCAGAGGCCTGCAATCCCCCCCCCCCCCCTTGTGGCCCCCTGTGGCTGTCCTTTCTTCCTTTGTCCCTTGTTAATTTAAATGGAAACTATCCATTTAACGACTGATATTTAGCTATTCCTCTTCCCGACTCCTTCATCACCCCAATTTTTTTTTCACCCAAATGCAAGATCAATTTTCTTACGAAGATCACCACGCCCGCCATCTGCTTTGTCTCGTACCAGCAGCTACATGATGAACTAGAAGGCATGTTGTACTGGGAGAAAGACATCCCTTTTCCCAAATCCCTTGGAAATCAGCTCTATAGATGGAAAACACTCTTGAAGTCAACAAATAGGGAGCTTCCAAACAACCTTTTACAAGCAATCGGTGCTTGCGATGAAGATGCTTTTCCAAACATACGTCAGCTTTTTGGTAATTGCCTGCACCCTATCGATCACAAGCGCAGAAGCTAAGAGGTCCTTTTCAATCATGAAACGGATCAAGACCCGCTCTGGGTCACCTAAGTCTGAAGAGCGATTCTCCGGTCTCGCAGTTATCGCCATCCACTACTCCGATACATTCGAGGTAGACGAGATATGTAAAGCCTTTGTAAAGGCTCATCCAAGAAGGCTCTTTCAAGCCAGTCTGTTTGATTAAATAGTTAGATAGAAAGCGACAAATAAGTATCTTTTTTGTACTCTACTTTCTTAGTACATAAACTTCCTCTGAAATCAAGACAAAAAAATCTAGATACTCAAAACTTTACGTTAAAACAGGACTTCAAAGTGCATAGCTCTTCATACCCTTGGCACTGGGACTTTTGCTTTCTTCTCTCTTACTTACAACCCCCTCTTCGAAAAAATCCTGGATCCGCCCCTAAAACGGTTTGTCTAAAGAAAGAACTTCTTCCAGCCCACCAAGTTTGAGCTACTCGTTCCTCCCATTAACGCCGGTGAATTGTTAAGAGCCAATGTCAGAATATATCGAGAATCTCAAATCAGTTTCGAAAAATCGAATTTTGGGTTATACCACGAAAACAATCCATTTGGGGAATTATTTCAAGAAATGATATTAAAAAATCCCAAAGCGCTCTACCTTTGGAGAATTTTGGAAAAGCTCGAAAATTCGCAAAATTACAATTTTTATTCATGAAATTGGTCTAAATTTCAAACAATTTCAAAGAAATAGTACCGGCGCGCAAAAGCTCCTATTGGCTTCATATTCCTCACATAATTAGAAGACTTCCACAGCTTCAAGATTGTGTAAAAAGTTTAAGCAAAATTGCTTTATAGTGTAGTTTTTAACCTTCGTTGCTTACCCCATCTTTGTATGTTGTTTCGAATGTGAAAATATCGCTCAACTTTAGCCGCCCAAAATCGATCCTGGCATAATTCAAATTGAAAAAACAGTTATACCACATGAGAGAACGATCATTTTCTTCATGAGAACTGAAGTTTCAGCTTTCCAAATTCAATGCTTTACTAATTTTTAACTGGAGGACTTTGGACCCTTAGCCTGCGTGTAGACGTCTCCTATTTCCTTTGTTGCACGCGGAAAAGGGACGTCTGCGAAACAACGTCGTTAATCGTGTTCCAGTATCCTGCTGTTTTCCCAGGATCTTGGGAAAGAACTGTGATTGGTAGCCAGATAGTGGTCTTTGTTCGAGCAAATTCTGATTGGTCTTTATCTAAAACAGATTTGATAATGTATGCATTCATTATGCCGCCCAAATTTAGCGTACAATGTTAACTGTGTTTTTCAGACATCGAAAAGTTGAGCGACAGAAATCTTGTGCAAGGTTACAGAGCATTTAATGTTTACGAAGAAATTCTTTCTCTTCAGCTCACTGTGCATCCAACATAAGCTTGTATTTCAGTGTAAACAGTGTCTCACGAAACTACAAAGCGACATTAGACTTCGCAACAACTTGGGAAAAATCGACGAGGAGACTTTCGAAGATTACCGTCGCAAATCTTTTAAAGCAGGAGCATCGGCTTCTCCTGAGAACGAATATGGTTTCTCTTCGCCTCGCTAACGCTATCTTCAACACTCGTCAAGGTCTTCACCACGCATTCTACACACGTACATTGTAATTCCCAATTCTCCTGTTAGGCCTGCAATCAATAAGCGAGTAGCTGAAGAGTCTGAAAATGAACATGAGACTGGTGCAAGTCAAGGTTCAGTGGCCGAGTAACAGGCTGCCTGAATAGCTGGAAAGCTTGGGGAAAATGTTGTGTCGGGGTACTGACATATGACCAGACTTCCATAGCGATGGATAATGTTTCATTATTTATGCGAAATGTAAAACCAAACAGCGGGATACTGGAACACGATTAACGACGTTGTTCGCAGACGTCCCTTTTCAGCATGCAACAAAGGAAGTAGGAGACGTGTGCACGCCGGCTACGGACCCTACGTGCGACAGAGCGTGGAATGTAAACAAAGCGAAACAAATGTAATTAAGGCGGAGCAAGCCGCATGAAAATTATTTACATCAGCACATCTCATAGACTCACTTGGCATTGACAAAAAATGATATCAAAATTTCTTCCTAAGAAGCTAATACATACATCATCATACATCACATTATTTACCCTCGGATTTTAGAGTAGCTTTTGTAGCTAATATCTCCGAGCATTTAATCATCAGATGAGAGATAGACCATCACACCGGGAACTACGTCCCCTACTCTTTTCGAACAGTGTGTGGGTTCTTTTACGTCCCACAGAATCAATTATGAAGAGTTGTGAGACGGAGCCTACGGTTTATCGTCCTTATCCGAGAAGAGTAGAAAGTCTAACCATTAAAGAAAAATAAAGAATAAATAAAAATAAAGCGAAGTTTTCTGTTAAATATTCTGAAACAATCTGGGCGGAAAACAGCCGAAAGTTAACGATCACGAAGTCGGAGACGTCGCGTGGTAAACAGTAAAATAAACAGTAATTGTTGATTTACAATTCATAAAAAGCAACAAGATACAAATGAAATAGAGTTTAACTTCAATAATTTATATTCTCCTATTAAGAACTTCAATTCCTCGCTAAGCTCTTGAGTTACTTTAACTTTAGACGCATACTTTTCTGTGCTCAACATTACCAGACTTGTTTATCGATCTTCTCGCTGAGGTAAGGCCCTCTATTTTGCCTATACATTCCACAGAAACTGATATAATTACTAATTAAGTAATAACTTACCCCCAGAAGTAGCGGCTGATTTTCGAAAATGTTTACTTTGGCCGTTGTGCTGCTAAAGCCGCGGCTACATGAACGATTTTTCGCTCGCACTGGTGATGCGATTTTTTCCAATTTTGTCGCGTTGCCAGTGCGCGATGAATATCGCAAATGTAGCCACCCTTGAACTGGCAATGCAACAGGTGAAAAATAGCAAGAAAAAAATCGCGAGAAGCTGAATGAGTTTAATTTGTCGCGATTCTTTTTCTGCGATTTTTTGAGCTGTCGCATCACCTGTGCGAGGATGGCTACATGAGTGAAATTCACTGCACGATGGCGACGCGACAATAGTTGCGTGACATCCAATCTCGTACCCAGAGTCGTCAGGCTCTTTGGCCAGCGGTTATTCGCCAAGAGAGCTACCCAGGAGAGACTCTGGGATAATGGACCGCCATTTTCCCAGAAAATCTGGGGTAATGATGGGAGCCGTTACGGGCCAGCCAATCAAAAAATTTGATTTTTTCCATTATCCCAGAGTCTCTCCGGGCGTTCACCCGCTGACCAAACAGCCCGAGGACTCTGGGTACGAGATTGCGTGGCATCCTAAAAACCAGCTGCGAGGGAGACTGCGAGCCCGGGGGTTGGGGGGCGGTACTCCCTTATATGAGCTACGCAGGTATTTGCGGCCCTAAAGGGTATGGTTTTTAAGCTGTTTTGGTCTGAAATAGGGTATCGATTTTAGCCATTTTGGTCTGAAATCGGTAATGGCAGGAGCCCATCACTAGGAGCGTATAACTGCCCTATACTCCTGCCACGGCGTTTTCACGGACCAATTTATTTTTAGATGAATTTCCCGCCAATATCAGATTCCCGCAGGAGCCCCGATGACCAATCACTGCAAGTCGCTGCACGTGCCACAAGAATCTGCACGTGCAGAACCTTTGTGTTTCTCTCATTAAAACTATTGTTATGTGGCGCTCTCGTGGCCGTTGCCGTCCTCGTTGCCCTTTTTCGCGGGAAAAGATAGTCTAAAAATAGATCGCTCTGTAAAAATACCGTGACATAGGCTTAGTATGGGAGTTGTTCGTTCCTAGTTATGGGCTCCTGGGTATGGTTTGTGCACTTTGTTCCCGAATTGAGTATGTTTTTTAGAAGACGCTACTTCTTCATCATTAGGCGATAAGACCGTCAACAAAAGAGTCACAAAAGCCCTTCTCAAATTATGTTTACGCCAACCGTGTACGTAAAATAGGTCTGAAATAGGGTATCAAATTTTTGGTTAGGTCTGAAATAGGGTAGGGAAAATCGCACATTTTGGTCTGAAATAGGTTAAGGGTTTCAGGAAGCGGGCTGCACACCCCCACCCAATTTTTCTGGGAATACCACCCCGGGGATTGCGAGCATGAAGCATTGAGCATCACAACGCCAGAGTAAACACGTTCGAAAATCAGCCGCTACTTCTGTGTGTAAGTTATCAATCTATATCTAAATTATTCTCTGTAATGTATAGGCAAAATGGAAAGCCTTACTTCAGCGAGAAGATCGATAAACAAATGTGGTTAAATTGAGGACAAAACAGAAGTGACGTGTCTAAAGTTACAATCACCTCAAAGTTAGAATTTAGCGAGGAATTCAAGCACTTAATAAGAGCGTATAGATTATTGAAATTAAACTCTTATTCATTTGTATCTTGATGCTTTTTGGGCCTGTACATCAACAACTACTGTTTATTTTCAACTTTACAGAATAATAATTACTACGCGACGTCCCCGCCTTCGTGATCGTTAACTTTCGGCTGTTTTCCCAGATTGTTTCAGAATATTCAACATCATTTCTTGAAATAATTCCCCTAAAGGGTTGTTTGTGAGGTATTAGCCAAAATTCGATTTTTCGAAACCGATTTGAGATTCTCGATATAATGTGACTTTGGCTCTTAAGGTGCAACTAACCCCAAAATATTTTTTGCGCTTAAATAAATCTTTACACCAGTTCGAAACACACCGCGCCTTTTTGCGCCTTTTTTAACCAAATCTTGTCTTTTTATAGGCTGTAAAAGTTACGAATCATCTGTCCCACGACCGAGCTAGTAAGGGGCATGGGTCTATTCCTTACATGACGTCAAAAACTGCTTTGCATGCATGTTTACAAAGACTTAATGCGATGGAAATCGGTTTGTGACGTCATGTAAGGAATAGACCCATGCCCCTTACTAGCTCGGTCGTGGGACAGATGATGGCTAAATTCCGTAACTTTTGCAGCCTATAATAAGTTAATATTTGGTTTTAAAAGGCTCAAAACGGCGCAATACGTTTCGTACAGGTGCAAAGATTTATTTAAGCGAAAAAATTTTTTGGGGTTAGGTGCACTTTAAGTTATTAGACTCTCCAAGAATGTAAACTGGGATATTTTTGTTGCACGCAGTGCTGCAAAAATTCGGTAGGGCCGGTTAAGTAGTCCTTTAAGCAGAATACAAATTCGGAAACTGGAAAAACTGGAACTGGAATGAATATTACCTGCCTTTTTTGCCATTTTGTCGCTTGAAAGTAGTTCGTATCGAATACAAGAAATGCAGTGGAAAGACAAATGTACACAGTTTTCTCTCCGCCAAAAAACATTTGCACAGAGTTTTGGTAACTGGATTATTTCAATTTGATCGACCGCCCACAAGTAAAAATTTACATACATAACAACTATCACATTTCTATCATTAATCTGCAAACCTCGCTAATGAGAATAACCTGTCGCTTGTTGCAGAAAATGACCGGAACGTATAAATTGAATGCGAAGTAACATTATCCAAAATCCATCCAACTTTTGTGACTGCTTATTCAAGATTCTCGCCTACCCGCACCACACCAGAAAGACAAGCTTAATATTATAATATCCTAATTTTTTCTCGGTTCGCGTTTAAACATAAACAGTACATTGAACACAAACACCAAAAACTCAAACGGACAATGCAACCTTACAAAACAACTTCAAACTTTGATTGGCATCAAGTATTGTACAAATTTTTTCCATTTTCGGACATAAGGACACAGAAGGTATTTTACACCCGGGTTACAGGTAGCCCAGTAAAAAGCGGAGTCATAACAAATACAACTCTTGCTATCAGAGAGCCGCGAGGAAAACCGCCGGTTTTAGGAGCCGCTTTTTTAAAGCCTATTACTCACATAGAGAGAGTTCTTTTGTTGCTGAGATTTACCTCTTGTAGTGAACGCAAATTCTGGCTGTGGTGTAAAAGTGTCAGCACAATATCATCCAACTTGATGCGTCCACCCGATGGATTTGTAGTTAGGTGGAGATTGAGACCATGAATAGCAACTCTAACGGTTGAAACCTCCTTGTATGTGACTCGCTGTACGCAGGAATCCCGGCTTTGTGTAGCACAGGAAAGTTTTTTCGTTGTAAATTTGACTATAGCAACGAAACAGTACTAAAATCAAACCACAAAGGAAACTATGTTGTTGTGGTCTGTTTAAAGTGAACGCATAGTAAGTTTCCCACATCCGCCAAGACAGAATGATCTGCGGTTGTGTTACCTGAAGCATTATAAAATTACGAATACTTAAAAATGTTACAAGGTTAACATATTTTTATTATCTTGATTCCTATACTGCAGGTTGTGGTAGAGTTTTCAACAACACCCTGTTAAGTCCTGAATATCCTAACAACTATCCAAACAACATGGACTGCGCATATTCGGTTGTTATTCCACACGGCATGGCGATGAAGATAACCTTTCACTATTTTGACTTGGAGGATTATCCATCCTGCAGGTGAGCCAAAAATAAATTGCTTTCACAGTATTATATTACAGAACCTCGATTTCATGATAATTTAGAGTTAATTTGTTTTCTGTGGAAAGTAATGTCATCGTTCCCAGACTGAGATTATCGCCATTAGGTTTTCTCACTGTTTCGGAACTAACTCACAGTTGCCACGGTTTGCAATTTAAGTAGATGTGAGAGCAACCCCAGTCGTGTCTCTATTGCTTGCCTTCTCCTGCGTTGCTTTGACTGGTTGCATTTCCGAACTAAACTGTTTTAAAAACGTTTTAATTATACCCAGGTGGAACTTTTGATCCGCCATATGCGACATTTTCATATAATATTTGCCTCATGTTGGCTTACCGTTTGCTTTCCATTCGTTCATTGTTATGCACATGTCATCGGCTTCCCCGTAGGGTCGACCCCCGGGCCAACCAGGGGGATTGTAAAATAGGTCAAGCAAACTTGAGGAATTTCCCCGTGGGCTTGGGGAATCTCTCAAGACAAAAACTCCTTGGTGAGGTGTCTCTCACCTAAAAAACCCTGTGACATCCTTTTCAAACTTGTGAATTCCCCCACCCCTAATCGTTGATCGTAAAACCATGTCAAGATTTTCCCCTACCCTCGGGCAAAGAATCCCATCCATCTCCTGGTATTCCCCCTCATATCCCCCTGGTAGGTCCGGGGGTCGACCCCACGGGGAAGCATGTGCATTAGGCCATAATGTATAATGGTTGGCTTTCCACGGTCCACGGAACAAGTGCGACATTAAATGAATTTTTAGCCTCTAATACATATATATATTTCAATGCAGACTTGAAAACATAACAAAGGGAATTAAATCATAGCAGGAGCCCATGAATAGGAGCCTCCATATGCACTGTTTCCTTGAGTCAACGTTTGCGCGTATCTTTCTATTTTTAGAACGGCTTTTTCTGCAGGAGGCTCCAATTTACTGGGAAATCTGTTTCCAGTAAATTCCGCACACAGGCATCCGTAACAATATTGTGGCCAAAGGTGGGAAGCGCGTTTCCCGATCCTTCTCTTGGGCGTTCTAAACAGTGCGTGCGAATTTAGAAAGCCGCAGCGTTCTAAAAATAGAAAAGATACGTGCAAAGGTTGACTCAAAGGGCTTGTATGGGAGAGTGAAGCTCCTATTCATGGGCTCCTGATCATAGCTAGAACCAGAATAAGGAGTATCCTTGTAACTTTTTATTGATCATGAGGTTGTTCTGGTCACAGGACACCCAAGCTCAGGGAGTGTTTATAATGACTGTTGAGCCGTATCGTAATAGAGTTAATTGTATGAGGATTGACCGGTAATAAATGTATAGGAATAAAAAATAAATGAAATAAAATGCAATAAAAACAAATAAACTTACATAAAGTGCGCCTGTCATGTTCCGTTGATACTACCGTTACATTCTCATACAAACCGTTGTAATTAAAGCTATTGACAAACGGTTCATCGGTGATTAAAACACTCCCTATACTTAGGTTACAAGTGCTTTTGTAAATTTAATCTTTTATGTTGTCTGGGTTTGTCTGTGAGGCTGAAGTCCTTTGCGTATTTTCTACGGAAAGTCACTAAAAATTATTCCGTTAATTAAAATTTCAGAACAACGAACAGATCAGCAGCTTTATTCCATGACTTCGCATTCATTTTAGTTTTGGATAGTAAACCTAAGCGAAATTTGGCTGAAACTAGTGCAACTGAGAACAAAGGAGTGAAAAGGTTTCAGCTCACGCGAGCGAACCTTGATTTTAATGAGACTAGCAAAACTAATGATCATGCGGATATTAGCAGTTGCGCGCTCTGAGCAAATGGTTCCTTACGAGAAATTAATTTATTTTTCCAATCCTACATCTGAAAACACCTTTTAAATACAATGAAAATTTCAGATGAAAATTCTAAAACTAAATAAAAAAAATAACCGAACAAAGCTTTCCAAAATTATTCTGAAATTTGTTCCTTCACTATGTTACACGGTATTTATAATGTATGTTAGGTAATTCAATTAGTCGCTGACTTCACGTATTATTAATAACATTTAATCAATGCGATATATTCATCGGTATGAACGCTTTCCAGAAAGCTTTCGAATCATGCAAAAAAGATGATAGCTTTTGTTTTCCACGGTGGAAAAGTGACAGGTTCTAGAAACGTAATTTTAACTTAATTTACTGTGACTATGTGTCATTTCTCATCTCATCTTACTATGAGCATAAACATCTTTTCTGCAGGCGCGACTATTTAGAGATTGCGAGTGAGAATAACAAGGCGAATGGTAAATACTGCGATGTCCGTTCTGGAAAAAGTGTTCTTATGACTGGACACTATGTCAACATATCCTTTCATTCAGACAACAGTGGAAGCAGGATGGGATACAACTTATCTTTCTCTGCTGTTCGCCTGGGTAAGTACAGTGAGCATGGAATTCTATTCTACAATAGTAATAATTTAATAATAATAATTTACTAATTTATATAGCGCGTATTTACATATTCTGATCAATAGCGCTTTACAATCAAACATTTAAGAGAAAACGAAAATACATTACCATACAAATTGAATAAAGTTATAAATTATAAAAATACTTCTTAAAAAGATAAGTTTTAACTCGAGATTTAAAACTGTCAAGTGATGTTGCTTGACGAAGCTCCACAGGTAGGCCATTTCAGAGTTTCGGAGCCGCTGCTGAAAATGATCTTGCTCCTAATGTTGTAAGCATCTTTCCCTTGGGATGGTCCAATAAGAGCTTACCATTAGACCTAAAAGTATATAATGAATTTGATTTTATACAAATAAGATCGCTAAGATAAGTTGGCGCTAGGCCATAAAGACATTTAAAAGTCAAAAGTAAAATCTAAAGAATCCGAACAAATGAACTTCTTCTAGCTTATAAAAACATCGCTTTAAACAGACTTCAAACACCGTAAGGCACTTAAAAATGGTTTTCTACAGCTTTTGGTTGATTTGGTTCGGTGGGTGCCCCTGAGGTACTCCGCAGATCAAGTCAAAAGGACGAGAAAGAACCCCATGCACAAAAATACGCTGACTTCTATCAGATAGGTACGATCTAAACCAATTCAGAGCAGTCCCACGTATTCCAACCTCGTCAGATAGCCTCTCTAGAAGTATTCGATGATCAACGATGTCAAAGGCAGCACTCAGATCCAATAAAATTAACAAAGTGACGTGTTGAGAGTTCATCTTAAACAAAATATCGTTCATCACCTTGCTAAGTGCAGTTTCGGTGCTATGGAATTGCCTGTAAGAAGATTGAAGCGCAGGAAAGATAGCATTTGAAACCATGTGACGAGATTCTGTTGGAGAAATTCAACGCTTAATAGCAAGCCCTTGTCATGGTTTGTGTGAAGCGCCTTGAAGTCTGCGGGTGTGTTAAAGAGAACTCGAGGACAGCGCGGTGGCACAAAATGTCAAGTGGACGGACGGCGATACCGAATCCAGACCGTCTCCACTCACTACCATGAAGATCCTGATGCTTGGATATCGAGAAGAAAACCAAATTCTGTCAACTACGGAAACTTATTAAATATTCAAACTGTCACCTCTTCTTCTTCATTAAGATGCGAAATCAACAGCGTGACTCAAAGCTCTCGTGAGACCTTGCATTTTGTGCCATCTATTCTTCTATCTAACACAATGTTGCTCGCCCCCAAGATCGACGAGATCGCTCACGCGATAACCACCATGGATGCCGAGCTGGCACTTTTCACTGAGACATGGCTAAGCAGCAGCGTTCCTGATGAGCCGATTAATATCAATGGCTACCAGATCTTCCGGCGCGATCGCGTCGGCTGGCAACATGGCGGTGTGTGCTTGTATGCTAAATCCTCTATTAAGTGCTCGATTTTAGCACCACCCTGGTCATGAAGTTCTTTGGGACGATCTCAGGCCTAGGCGTCTACCGCGTGGCTTCTCTAACATCATTGTGGGCGTGGTTTACCAGTACTCAGACGCTGACGACGCGGCAATGAAAGAATACTTGATTTCGACACTCATGTTCTTGGAGGCAACCTACCCCAGCTGTGTGTTCTTCTTGGCTGGCGACTTCAATAGAACTTTCCTCTCTATGATCCAGTCAGCGGTGAGGTCATTTAACTTGAAGCCTACCGTGACATTTCCAACGAGGGGTGATAGGATTCTGGACCAGATTCTTACGAACTTAGGCGATTACTTCTCTGACCCGATTCGCCTACCTCCATTTGGTCTATCTGATCACGCGACTGTCTACATGGGCTCTAGTGCGCGCAGTGTACTTTTATGCCAGTACATTCCATCAAAATCCATGAGACGGATCGTCCTTGGGTGTCAACACACCTCGAACAGCTCATTATATCTGTGCTTAGTGGATTCACACCTCCAACCAGCACGAATATCTAACAAGTCACCAGCTATTTTCCTACAAGCCGGATTTCAAGCCGCGCCAGACTTCATACTATGTGTGCCGTACTTAGAAATATCACTAACAAATGGTCTGATGTGCTTCTTAAATTCCCCCCTTAAAGTGGAAACAGAAACACCCAAACTACAATGAAAATACTCCTTAGACTTGGCTTTGACAATTCTGCGAACTAATGGGAAGGAAGAGGAAGACTGTGGCAAAAGCTTAACCAACCGCTCGGTCACGGCTACAGGACAAGTAACCTTGCCGGTTCTAGCGAGAAAAGCAGTGTGGCCTTCCCTATACTGGTCGTTTTTGCGCTGAGGCAAATAAACTGACATATGATCACTATGAATTGAGACATCACGCAGTGCTATATTCCTAATCTCGTCAATGCGAAAAAAAGCCTGCAAAACCAACTAAAAGAATGAATAAAAAACGAAGATCGGAAAGTGAAGCGCTTGAGCCAAAATGCGTAGCAATCGCCTGTACGGTGCCAACCGACAGCGGTTCCTTAGGCTGAACAGGTCGGGCAAGCCTTCTTTTGGCGCCTTCTAACGCAAACTTTACTAAGGGATGGCTAAAAGGACAAGCCTCAAAACCGGCCATTGCGTGGCCCCACTTAATAGCATAAACGGCAGATCCTATAGAAGATACACCGATGTTATTCTCGAAAGAAAGCTTAGCTAGCTCGGTGATAAACAATGCGATATGCATATGTTTTTGCTGGAATAACGGGAACACCAATCTTCGACAGAGCCCACTCGCGCCACCGCAACCAGCCAGACTTGTACTTCAGCACCGTGGACGGAGCCTTAGCATCTAATTGCAGATTAATAAGGCCTGGAACCATGTCGCGGGCACTCAAAGAGGAATCGGACAATGAGGCTGCCTCAAGCCAAATCCCGGAACTCAGAACAACTGAAAGAAAAGAAAATATCGTGAAAATCAACAATTAATGCGCTAATGACCTATTCCAGCAAAAAATACCGATGTAGGCACAAAACACACGCGTCGAGACCACATTGACTCAAAGCACGCCAAATAAGGCTCAAACTATGCCAATTCAGGCTCAAAATATGCCAAACAGGCTCAAACTATGCCAATTCAGGCTCAAACTATGCCAAATCAGGCTCAAACTATGCC
>JAEMWC010001071.1:0-40000 GCA_016490735.1 Pachyseris speciosa | reverse complement strand
TGGTTACATTTCCAAGTTCGCGTTTGATCGAACGAAATTGCTTGAAAGCCTGGTTGAAAGCAGCTTTAATTATACCCAGGCCAAAGGTGGAACTTTTGTTTTGCCATATCCAGACAGTAGTTACCTCATGCTGGCTTACCGTTTCCTTTTCATTCGTTCATTGTTCGGGCCATAATGGCTGGCTCTCCACGGTCCGCAGAAAAAGCGTGACATTAAATGAATTTCAAACCATAATTTGGCTGAAAACTCTAGGCAAATGGTTCGTTACGAGAAAATAACTTTTTTTCCGAAACCAAAGCTAAAACAGCTTTTAAAATTAAGATAATGAGAATTACAACTGAAAATTCTGAAAACAAAACTGAATAAAGATTTCCCGAATTGTTCTGAAATATGCTTCTACACTATATTACTGGGTATTTAATTGTATCTTAGGGAGTTCAATTAGTGAATGACTTGAATGACACATTTTTTAGAAGTTTTAATTAAAGTGGTATATTCGTCGATATGAACGCTTTCCTGAAAGTTTTCGAATCATGTAAAGAGTGACAGCTTTTGCAGTTTTCCAGGGTCGAAAAATTAACTCTACATCCCTATGAGTCATTTCTCATCTCATCTTATCATGAGCATAAACAGTTTTTTGTTTACAGGTTTGACTACTTGAGCATCAAGAATGAGGAAAGCAACGCCTTTGGTAAATATTGTGGTGTCCGTTCTGGTGAAAGTGTCATTGCTACTGGAAACCTTATCAGCATATCCTTTAAATCAGATGACAGCTGGAGGATGAAGGGATACAAATTATCTTTCTCTGCCTTTCCTGTCTCTGGTAAGTACTGTGAACATGGAATTGTATCCTACGATAGCCCATCTAAACTTTTACTTTTCCTCATGTAGTAAAAATATCCCTTCCAGCTGTTGCTATTGGAGGGTACCTTTCAACTTTCAACTTTCAACTTGATTTCAGTAAAAAAAATTGTCTTACAATAGACTGGCCCGCAAATCTAGGCGTCCCAGCGGAAAAAGAAATTGAAATGAAAAGTAAAGAAGAAAAGAAAGGAAGGAATAATATATTGAGTTACAATAATTCGTATTTTTATCATTGTTTTAGTTTAATTATTATTGCACCCAAGGAAAAAACGAACAGGAAATGGAATTTACGGAGAGCGGAAAGCATGTAATTTCTACAATATGAATTACTTAACTGTTGAACCAACGTTTCTTATTATCAATGGCGTCTCAATATAGTCATTTTCTAATTTAAAACCTTGGAAAGCAATCCGTGAAGTACTTGCCATGGGTAAATTCCTTTTTAAGAAGATCTCTAATATGACAAGGTACCTCATTCCAACGCCAACGTTTTACGCCAAAACGAGACAAGGAGTTTTTGTGTATTTCCAGCTTTGAACTTTTAACGTTGAGCAAAGACCAAAATGCTTTCTTTCAAGAAATGCCGAAAATCAGGAAGCCGAAACTGAGTAGCTCAGAAACATTTGCGTCCGTTTCAATAAATATCGCACTAATTTCCTCTCATTCCAAAGTTTTACGCGAAATCGAGACAAGGAGTTTTTGTGTATTTCCAGCTATGAACTTTTAACGTTGAGCAAAGACCAAAATGTTTTCTTTCATGAAATGCCGAAAATCAGGAAGCCGAAACTGAACAGCTCAGAAACATTTGCGTCTGTTTCAATAAATATCGCACTAATATCCTCTCAGTTAAAAACATTCCGCTTCTTATATAACTGTCATTTAGTCGTTGAACATTTTATGACATTCTGAACTTTATAATGCTGCCAAGACGAGCAAATTCGTTATTTCGACTGCGCTTGTCACCCACAAATGTTAACTTAAGACATCTGTCGTTGTCGCGATTTGCACAAAGAAAACAAAATTGAAGAAAGCCATAAAAACCAGAGTACACCGTATTTACTCGATTAAACGCCGCGGCGTTTAAACGTGTTTCTCTTTTAAAATAATATTTAAAATGATCTACCGTAGTTGTTCTCAGTGATTTTAGAAAGATGATTTTGAAATAAAAGCCGCCCTTGCTTAAATGCAATCGGACATGCTCAAAATTTAATAAAGTTCCAATATGTCGCTTTCTTGCTGAGATAGAATTGTAATTGTCTGGATTGTACGTGTACTTGTGTTTTTTTCTTACAATCTTTAATAAAAGCCCCGTTCTTCTGATTGGGTGCGGCGTTTATTGGTACATCTGCTTCCATCTGCGGCGTTGACTCGGGGCAGCGTTAATAATCAATAAATACGGTCAATGTCCTTTCTTTACTTGAGGGGCTCAAATCATTCGGCAGAGAATATCGGGATTTCAATGAGCAACTGTATAATTAATACTGGGCCGCTTTGGTCCACCTCATTTTACATGTGTCGGAGGTTCATGAAGAGGCATATCACAATTGACTTTATTGCTATTCAGTGTATGGCAAAACGTCGCCTGCATTCTATAGTCCAGCCAACTCTGAGTCCAAAATTGAGTACGTGCAACTAGATTTAAGTTGGGAAGAATTTCCGGAATTAGTATACTTCTCGATCACTAGGTCGTCCTGACTGTCCGGAAAATTATAAAAACTGCTATATTCTTCTATTTCTTTACCAGCTCTCACTGTAGTTTTTTTTTTTTTTATCTTAAAAACAAACTTTCAAATTAAACGGATTTGATCCAATTTCCAGTACGGTTTAGCGCAAGTTTCAGCACCTAAACATTTCCAACATTAATTTCAAACCGGAATGTTTGGACGAACGGACAATTCCACGACGCGACCGCCTCAACACATAAACAATGGCATTAGAACAAAGTTTGACCCATTCAAGGCGGCTGCAGTAAAACTTGTTCGAAGAAAGCGAGGTAGTTTTGAATGTCTATTTAAAAGAACAGTTCATCTGTTCATTGAACAAATGTAGTGAATTTAGAACCAGCAAGAAGAATATCCTACAGCAACTAATTTACAGCTCCATCGGGTATTTAGACTCTTTGCGCCATTTCCATTAATTCAGCAGCGATGATTCCAGTAAATTAATAATGAGCGTGCCACTTTAATTCACACTTTATTAGTCAAAACAGAATTACCAAGCTTATAATCGCTGAATCGATTCCAGTTTACATCATGCGGGCGATGGACTACTTACAATGGCCAACGAACGGCCAAACTACACATCATTCATACCCGTGAACGAAAGATTAAAGTCGAACCATATAATTAGGTGGCTGTCTGATTAGTAAGTTCCAGTTTTGACTTTGACAAAGAGTTTGTCAAAAGGTGGTCGATGTCACCTATACAGATAAAATTAGCCAATTAACGCACGAGAAATTTGACCGCTAGGGTGGATTGACTTCTATATGCTAGTAATAGAGAAAAGCTTGCCTTGTGAAAGTGTTTTAGGCTTAAAGTGGTACTACGATCAGAAAATCACTTGTCTTTTTTCTTCAAATTTCGAAAGTGTGTACGCTTAACACCCGACTCGCGAAATTTCAAGCTTTAATTTCAAGCAGAAGACTGTTTACTTTCAGTGCAACTTTTTAATTTAACGGTCCGCCATTACTCACGTTCGTAACTGACCAATTAGGCCTCGGAGAGCTGGATCCAAGATAAAATGACGTCATATGCGCACTGGTTTAAAATTGCAATGTGTGAATGCAGGTTATTAAGTATGAAAAACACAAGTTTGAGAGTCTGAAAGCTCAAAATTCCCGTGCTGATTACTAAATCAGCCGGGTCTACACACACTGCATTCTTACTCTTGTGAACTTTTTACGTCATTTCGTCTTCGATCCAGTTCTCTCAAGATTTTGAAGTTAGCAATGGCGGACCGTTAAATTAAAAAGTTGCACCAGTCTTCTGCTTGAAATTAAAACTTGAAATTTCGCGATTCGGGTGTTAAGCAAACACACTTTCGAAATTTGAGTGATTTTCTCATCGTAGTACCACTTTAAGGTTGGCGTTTACCACCTTACAATAGAGTTTTATCGCAAGCTCTACTTTGGTGTTGTTAGTCTCAGTTTGCAGTTTCAATTGGTCCAACTTTTAAATTTTGTTTGGTCAAAAGAACCAACGTTGACTTCATGTTTTGAATTTGGGTAATTAAGGTGTGACGTCAGACCTATTTGTCACATTTTACGGCTTTCGTTTTGGTTCACTTTATCACAATGACCCTAATAAATCTACAAAACATTTTAGTAACCGAAAATCTGCATTTCAAATATTATCTTTCTCAGTTTCTTTTTTATCCACAAGTATATTCTGGACTTAATTGAATGCGTGAGGTTAATTGCTCACTCCACTTTGTTTCCCGTTGATTCACAAACCGCTCAGTACTGGTCATCTGACCAAAATCAGCTGATACGTGAACAAGTGACTCTTTAAAGCTCCCAAAATCTGATTTAAAAAAAAAGTCTTGTATCAGTACCTTCTTTGGAATATTGCTTCTCGCTTGTTTTAGGGAAGTTGCATATTGTACTAAGGCGTTTACGTAGCCTGAGTGAACGCTCTAATTAACGTTAAATCGTGACCCCCAAAATTAACTATTGCACATTTTGTAACGCAGGATTTACGTTGTATCCTGTGCGTATTTGTTTGTGGGTGTTTTTTGCTGTTCACACCCTACTCTGAACGTGCTTTATACTGTAAATGTTTAGTATAAAAGTAGTTCAATTTGTAATCTTGTTAAATCCGTGATGAAGCCTATCTGATCAGACGAAACCGGTCGGATAATATTAAAAAAAATTGACAAGATCTGTTGCTGTGTGCTGCTAACTAGTTTTTGTTTAAAAAATTGTCTAAGCAAAAACACTGCAAGTTTTTTCTGCAGTACCTGACATTACGGTGGAGCTGTTTCATAGCATTTTTTTTGTCGAGTTGCATTTTCTACTGCGTTTCCTAGTTGAGTGTTAGGTGCCGAGTTTGATCTGATCAAGATACATCCTCCATAAGGCGTCATAAACCGCTCGTCTTCATAACGAGCCTGAAAAAATGACCATAATCGGTCTGTTAACTTGCTTCTGGCTCTTTTAATCAGCATATTTATTTCATAAATTCTCTACTTTTGCTTTTGCTTTTGCTTCCCTTCATCGCAATAGTTGTAGCTTCATATACTCTCAGGTATTTTCCTTTTTACGCTCCCAAGTTTTTACGTAGTTGAGATAACGAACGATAACGTTAGAGAACTTTGGACATCACACGTAACATTCCTCGTATCATTGTATAAAGTCTTCGGTTTTACTGAATTATCACTCTCGTGTTAATTCCACTTGTTTCTAGCGAACGTGAGGCTACTGGAATATTTCAGTACTTTTATTTCCACATGTAGACATGTTTAAATGATCACACAGTGGCATTCAAGAAAACCGATAATACTGAGAGATGTAAAATGGTTTCTTTGTGAGAACACTGTTTCATTTACCCCGTTTCATTGCATGTTGACTGAAAAAGTAAGCGAGAAAACGGACTACGCTTCGGTGTCATCTTGGCACCACTAACAAGTGAAGAATTCAAAGGAAAAGAAATTTATACTAAAAGCAAATTCATGCTTTCGGTGCCCACGCATCGCAGGTTTACGGCAGGTGTGTAGAGTGTCGAGTTGTTTCGCGCAAACTTTGGAGATAACTGTTTAAAGAGAAACAAATCAATCACATAAGAAAGTATGCCTTGTGTAGTAATTGTATTTAGTCTCCTCGCCCGCCCAGACTAGCTCGAGAACTGCGCGATCCTCGGCACTTGGCCTGTTTTACAGTCTATAAAAAGTTATGATGTTAAGACAGGGGCCCATGTTGCAGGAATAAAGACGCCACAGGGCAAAGATGAACTCACGCTTAGTAGTCCAGCGTACTTTCGGTTTCCGTTACTTTGAAAGTTACGCTTGTTTTTTATTCTTCCCAAGTTTCTCCCAAGCCATGTCCCTGTGAGTATTCCAACACAAAATGTTTTCGCGTTCTTATCAGCGTTGCCTATTGCTGTCTTGTTTTACATGCAGGATACTGCAGTGACCTGGATCTTGGAATGCAAAGTGGTTCAATCCCAGATAACAGGATAAATGCTTCCTCTGAGCTTAACGCCAGCACACCAGCCAAGAATGGCCGATTGAATTATGCAGCAGGATCATCGTGGTGTGCATCCACAAATGACAGTAATCCTCATCTACAGATTGATCTGCAGACACTTCACATCATCTGTGCTGTGTCCACTCAGGGAAATGCTAAAGCAGATGAGTGGGTGGAGACATACACACTACAAACATCCAGAGATGGAAAAACGTGGATAGATTATAAGGACGGAGGACAAGTTGAGGTGAGCTGTTGGAGTAGTGTGTATATAGACAGTATTTTAATCATGTAGTATAAAAAATACGAGATGCGTTTGAGAGGTATCTTCTTTACTTAAAGGTTGGTTAAAAACAACATACAACCACTTGGTAGACGGCTTGTACATTTGTATGCATATGTTGTTGTCGATCATAGCTTGTAATTTATCATCTTAATTTTTCTCGAATCTCAGGTTCTTAAGGGAAATGTCGACAGTGCCACAACAAATAAGCATTTTATTTACCAGGGAGTCTTAACAAGGTGGTTGCGATTCTTGGGGGAGCTAGGCATGGTGCGTTCTGCATGAGAGTGGAAGTGTTTGGAGTGAAGCAAAAACCAGGTAAAACAACGATGATGCTTTCATGTGACTCTTTCCGATCAAAACTGCTTTTAACAATTAATCTTAATGTTTTGAGTACTTTTTATTACTGTGCGCTGATGTTTTGTTCAGAGTCGCTTGATGACGAATAATCTCATTTAAGGGAGTAATATCAAAGAACCATGGGAATTATTATGGTCCTCAGTTAGGAAGGAAACACTACCCAATTAATCCACCAGGGACTTTGATAAAATTGAAAATGTAAGAGGTATTAAATTAAAATATTGTATTCCTGCAATATTTCATGAACAAGTCAAGGCATTTTGTGAGTAGGTTAATTCTGTTTTAAAAAGTGGAAAGTTATGTTTCAGAAGAGCAATAGAAAATATATTTTCATTACTGGAAGTGGCTGTATGTTTACGTCCTGGACAAGATCGATACGATTAAAAACATACGTGTAAGGCCACCAGGTTGCTGGAGTGGGTTTGTAAAGTCAAGGTTGTAGATGTTGTAGCGGCTTCTACAATAAACTTTTCATTCCTTTACCAGGGATTGTAGAAATAAAATAACTCCTTTCCTGATCTGGGTTAGAAAAACACCGAAAATTTGGCAAGTAAATTAATACAAAAAGGCAATGCATTCGTTTTAGCCCGTATAATCAGTTTTGCTTCTTTACATTACTTCACATTTTTGCCGTGTACAGTAAACAAATCATTTATTTCATGAATTGAAATGATGCTCTTTGGATTGCTAACAGAAAACATCGCTGCTGGCAAGGTTACAGAACAATCTTCCACCTACAGTGACAATTACACCAATGGTACATCAGTTAAAGCAGTGGATGGAAATTCTGACCCTGATTTTAAACACGGACATTGTTCGCGTACTTTGGAAGACAGTCTCAGCTGGTGGCGAGTGGATCTGGGTAATCGCGTGCCAGTGTTTGAAGTGCGCATAGTCAACAGGCTTATGAGGTCTTCTAACAGGTCATCTAACATGAGCAATCGGGATTACAAAATAACATTAGGTGAGCACCTTTGCAGCGATCAGTGTAGAAATGCTTATAGAAAACTAATGATTTCCAGAATTTTTGCGCATTATTTTCGAAGATAACTCTTCAAAAGTGTTTTTAATGCAAATTAACAGGAATTTTCAAGTTTAAGTCTCGCCGGCGTTTCTCGCTATTTACATTCAAGGCTTCTTGTGGACGTTCGCGCCAGTTGTTTTTGAGCATCCCTGATTAGCAAGAAAGGCGTGTCGCAATCTCACCCCACGTCATACATCGAACGCGCAGGCCTAGGACGAACTGGAAACAGATGTACCGCTGCTGATTGGCCGCAGTAAGTTTCCATGGCTCTAACTTTTTTGAGTGTACGGTTGAACCTGATTTTCTGTTGATAGACCAGGTCCGTTACATAGGTTGTTTACTATTGTAAAAAAAATTCTGGAAATTTCGCTTTTGAATTTTCGTTCGGAAAGAACATTACATGTTGTTTACCAATTTCGGATTGTTGCGCCGCGCTAAAACGGATTCTAGTTACACATTGTTACAACATGCAAGAGGCCTGAAACTAGTACGAAACATGAGAAACTTATAAATGGTAAACGAATTTCCATTGGGAACGTCGCAACCGGGAAAACAGGACTACCTTTTCAGAATTTCCGTTTGTCCCGGGAATTTTCCTGTGGAACGAACCAAAGAAAGGTTTACCGTTCACATCCCAACCGGCAATTTTCGAGAATTTGTGGTAAATGGTAAACAACCACTGACCATAAATAGTGGAATAGAGAATTAACTCTGAAGTGTAAATTAAAGTGCTACTTATTAAACCCATGAATAACCCACTGGGCGTTAGCCCTAGTAAAGGGAAACAGGGAACCACACGGGGCAAAGAAAAAATCTTTTGACCTCGGTGGGAATCGAACCCACGACCTCCGGATTAGATCTACCGTTACTCTGCCAACTGAGCTACAAGGTCGCACAGAGAAAGTCGGGGACGATTTTAGATAGTGAATCGCGGCAAAGAGAAAGTAAGGGTACATATGAATGTTGTGCCGCGTAGCACTAGGAACACAAATAGTGGAATAGAGAATTAACTCTGAAGTGTAAATTAAAGTGCTACTTAAACCCATGAATAACCCACTGGGCGTTAGCCCTAGTAAAGGGAAACGGAGAACCACACGAGGCAAAGAAAAAATCTTTTGACCTCGGTGGGAATCGAACCCACGACCTCCGGATTAGATCTACCGTTACTCTGTCGACTGAGCTACAAGGTAGCACAGAGAAAGTCGGGGTGGTGAATCGCGGCAAAAAGGGAAACACAATTGAGTATAAGAAGCTTTAATGTTTCTGTTTTTCTACTCTCGTTGCATCTCATTTTTCCAGTGTGCTGTTGAACCACTAGCCTAAGGCATTTGAAAAGCCGTAAATTCTTCCTGTTAGAATTGCAGATGTGATTGAAATGTAGACATACTGTTTTGAGTTAAGACCAAAACCGAAACCTAGATTAGATCAGAATAGACTGCAGAGGTCATTTTTTTAGTTACCATAAAGCGAGATAATCTACTTTTGTATTAATTACCATGGTCTCCCGGCATAAATTTTCGAGACGACTCTGGTGAAACCCGATTTTTCTTTCTTTTCTTTTCTTTTTCTTCATTCTTTTTCTTTTTGTAGTTTTGCCTGTCTGACACGATTTAGCCAATTATTTTGCCAATTTCCAGTCAATTATTCTCTCTGTAACGTGCAATTCAAATATTTTTCCGCTGAATAATGAGCTCGAAGCGGTTGAACAAAAGCAGTGTTAGTTGCCTTTCATTACCTCACCATTCAATCGAATGGATCATAAGCAAGGGAGTGTTATTAACTCCCCTGATATGCATGTTTAAGTTGAAAGGTTGTCGGCTAACAGACATCCTCGGACAATTGATGTTCTCAGTTAACGAAACAGAGTGCCCGGGAACGGAAGTGACCCTTATAGCCAATTTCTCTTCTTATAGGTTATGCGCTAGGTATTAACGATCTCTGTCATCTCTAGATTCCACGGGAGAGCTATCGCAACGATAGCCACCGGACGGAGACAAAATGGAGAGTTTTGTTTTGTGTTGTGTTTTTTGTTGTGTTTTTGGTCGATAAAAGTGGCCTTTCCATTTTAACAGCTCGCCAATTTCACTTTTAGAAGCGTAAAAGATATGACTGTACGGATGGACCCTATATCACCTGATTGTGCCTTCCCCAATTACACATTGGGCGCTTCCATTTGAATGGAAAACCGGGGAGAATTTTCTGTTAAAAGGAACAGGGCAAATTTTTCTCAATCAAAACGAAACGGGGCGAGCGCGTTCATTTTGCACTGAGTCACTCTTTAAGAGACTGGGCAGTAACTAAAACAGCACCAAACCGCGCGTTAATTCATCAAGGAGCATGGAACTAGTGGGACGCTGCAAATGGTACAGGATTTTTCCATCATCCCAATAAAAAACGAGAAAAGAGGAATACCTCAGAAGGTATTCCTTTTCTTTAGAAAAATTTTCAGTGGAAAAGTCTCTGCCATTTGATTTACCACCGGAACAACCGGGTTACGGAAGCGCCCATTATGAACTATTTACATCAATATGATTCTGAGAAAATTCTTTGTCTGACAGTGTGTTTCTGTGGTATGAATACCGTCACGTCAACCAATCATATAAGATATTTATGAGCTTCCATTTGTGTCAGCATTATTTGTTTTGTTTTTGTTTGTTTGCTTGGATTGTTTTCTTGGGTGTCTGTGGGTGGAGCGGGTACCTCAGGCCAAGCCATCACCCTCTTTAGAGTGGAAGCTGATTTGTTTTATTTTACCCTGTATGCGATTAATTAAATTTTTCACGTGTCGCCATATCTCACCAGCACACTTGTCTATAATTTGGCGATTATCGATCATTTGCTTCTTTAAGCAAATCGTGAGACACCTGTGGATGCGTAAGCAAAAGTACAGTTACTCGGTCATTTTTCAGTTTGTGTGAAGAGTATGGGACGAGAATGGGCCCGACTGAGAAAAGAGGGTTAGAAGATTGGGTGATTGGGAACATTTATGACTTTACAGTCCTGACGAAGCTATCCACTGAAACTTCAACTAATTCAGTTGTTTGTTAAATTGCAGGAGACAGTTCAAATGTGATAACCAACCCTGAGTGTGTGGGACGCTACAGTTTTACTGATTTTATAGCATCAGCTGTTTGTCACTTTAAACACAGCTGGCGGAACCTCTTATATTTTGGGTCTGGCAGATATGTTGGCATCATAACCACAAAAAGAAAGTTTCTTCAGCTATGCGAGGTGGAAATATACTCACGAGGTAATTCTAAGAACAGTTTTAAGCAGTTTACTTCCCTCATCTTGTTGCATTTCCTCTTTTAAATCGAAAAAGCAATCTATATATGAGTGTCTTAGCATTCTTAGCGTTAGAGAATTTTGTACCCATCTCATGATACAACGAAAGTCCAATTTTTGATCGGAGGTCATCGCAAATGTGTAGGCAGGTACATAGGCTGGCACTTTGGTTTGAGTGAATTTCTTGAAAGTGTTAACAGGTGAACCTGCAACTTTAATGGTCTTTCAGATCCTTAAACTTCAAATGCACAATGTGGCAGGACGACAAGTGAAGGTGGGGGGAGGGGGAGGGGGAGTGGGGGAGGGGAGGGGCTGCCACCCCCTTTAGTAATTTAGGCAATAGTTTCAATAGCTTTCATCTGGGCGCAAAAGGCATTCAGCAACGGATATGTCGTTTATTTTTATATTTTTCTTCTGTTTTGTCTGAGACTGAAATAAAACTTTTGAGGTTTGGTAGGCATATCAAGATTGATTTGCCATACAAAATTCTGTGTTTTTGAAGTATTTTTGTAGTGCTTTTATAGTCTATATTCAGCGATTATTTGTTGACTTCAACAAGTTCTAGTGTAATTTACATAATTTTCTAGAAAGTGTGCGGATTGGGTTACTTGATGATCAGCTTTCAGTTAATTTTACGGCCAATCGTAAGCTATCAACCAGCATTTTATTTATTCATCGGTTAACAGTTAATTTCGACAGATGCTAGGATTTTTTTGACCAAATATTAAGTATGCGAACTTTAAAAAATGCCAGTGCGAATAATGAATCAAAGCTGTTGCTGCGGTGTTGCTTTTTTGTGGCTAAGTTTACTTTTTGTACAACTCTGGGAAATGAATACGAAATGAATAATGTTAAATCACCTGACCACCTGCCTGAGGAACTGTGCGGGTAGATGATAACAGTGGGTAATTAGTCAGTTGCCGGAAACACCTGGTTCTTAGACATGGGTCAAAATAAGACTGAAGATAATATAGCGCACAATGCAAACTGCCAACTAATGAACTTGATGACAAGACAGCTCGTGGTGACAACACTGAGACACCCGTGCACTCTAACCTTGAGTCTACCTGAGGCTCTTCCTTCTCTTTCTTTGCGGCCACCGTTTTGTTTCCATAGAGCCTCAATTGCATGCACTTTTTAGCCCTTTTAGCCTGAGACAACTGAGATCAATTTTTAACTGTTAGTCGGGAAATGCCGTATTTTTTAGCTTATTGCTGCGATATTTTAGTGGAAGTTTCGTGATCTCATTAAAGTTGATTATAAATTTGATTTGCTGGAGTCATACCGGGTTTCGTTTGTTGTTGTTTGGGAGTGTCCTGTGGCCTACTCATGACAAGCTTATTTGGAGGCGCGACGCAGCTCTCGGAACAGTTCACAGGATTGGCTGAGAAAACAATGTACAAACAACAGAAACAATGGACCCTAGCCCTGAAATAATGGAGCTGCGTGGTAATAAGAACCAATGAAATTAGAGGTTACTGAGAGGTGCGTGGCATCTGCTTTTTTGTAATGGAGCTAGTTTGGTGACAGTTAGTAATGAGCGCTATATTATCTTCAGTGTCATTTGATCAACATATGTCTTTGGTTCTTTAAAGAACCAGTTAATTGTGTGACTAAAAACCCACGATCAGCAGATACCCGCACAGTCACACAGGCAGGCGATCAGATGTTGTAACTCTTGCCTTTCTGTGTTACTGAGTTGGCGCGCGCTAAATCTAAAATTGGCCAGAAAATTGCAGCCATAGCTACCGACAACTTTGATGCATTTCCGTCTGGGTCATTAGAGTAAAGAGTTAACAATGCGAGGCCATTGCTTGCCTCGAAAATAATGGGAACAAAAAATACCGAATAGCTCGTAAAAAGCGATATGTTGCGTTCGTAAGGTAATCTAAATGCATTTTGTATTCTTTGGTGGGGGTGGGGGGGATGTCTCATATATATATAATGGCCTATACGGAGAGCGCTCATCTTGTTAAGTTGCGTATTTTGAGCGGGCGCTCTTTTTTGCGCGGTAAATTTGACAGCTGGCCTGTTTTCAAGTTTTTCGAAAGTTAAAAAAGATGGTTATCTCTATAAAACTATGTGTCTGTTGGCTTTTTTGTTGGTGCTATTATCGCGAAGTGAAGTTGAGAAAACGTTCAGAGCTGACTCGTTCTCTAATGGCTCTGAAGCTTCCTGTCGAGGCACAACTCACAACTCGCACAAATTACAGGTACGAGTTGAACGCGTAGTTCGCTTAGCTAGTTTGAACGTTGATAGTTGAACGCGCATAGTAGTCCGCGTAGCTAGTTTGCTCGATAATCCGTTTATTCATGGGAACCCAAATATGTCATGTTGTTTCCGATGTACCGTCGGATATCCGAGTTCTAGGATTCAGACGATTAATTATTAATTATTCGCCTAAGGACCTCTTTCTGTTGCCAATAAAATGCGGGTTCGATGGCTCCAAAACATCACCACAAACATCGCCTCCCCTTCAACCGACAACGTTCAATTTCATTCAAAACAATATCTACTGGGAACGTGTTCTTCTCGCCGAAACACGAAAAACTGCTTTAACAAACTTTCCTGTATGTCAGCGCGATGTTTTGGGTTGGGGAGATCTGAAGAAAAGAAGATTTAAAAAATGTTATTTCATTCGACCCACCAAAAGTGTTACTTTCCATTCTTGAATTTGTCCTGTATTCAACTTCGGCTGAGATCCTTTCAGTTGGGAATGTGCAGTGTCTCCTGGAACTGATTATAACTTCAAATTCCGGAACAAGCCTGTCACCTTGGTGACCCCTACTCCAGCGATTGAAGCATACACCTTCCAGCTATCTCGTGAACTGCATATGTTCAGCTTGGACAGGGATAAACTAGAAATTGACTATTTGGTAGAAAACTTGAGAAAAAAGAGTGACGTGGGATTCCACCGTGAGGATCTCTTTTGGACCCTGCAAATTCAAATTCCAGGAATTCATTTGTATATACTGGAATTCCACTGTCACTATCAATCCACCTTCTCATTTGCCACAGCTGCTATTACAATGAACTGGATTAATCAACTTAACCTACTTGTAGACAAAGTTAAAGACATCCAACCAGCCCCTGTGACTAATAGAAGTGACCACGGATCGGAATCATTTGTAAAGCCCTCTTTAGCGCAGACCGGATTTACATTCTGTAAAGAAAATTGCTGCACATCTTTAGAGTTTACCAGGTTGCAGACACGTGAGAAACATTTGGAGAATATGGAGTTTCAGTTTCTTAATGGGAACCTCCACTCTTACAACAAATTGACGCTAAATTGTACGTAATAATTACTACATTTCAAATTTTGTTTTAAAACGTGGCTATCACATTAAACTGTACAAAAAATGGATATCATCATCGCCTATTTCCCGGCGCGGCTTGATGACGCGTAATAGTTGCCCTGTTGTTCAACACAAAGGATATTCTGCTTCATTTGCTTCCTGACAATAGCTGCAACCATTAAATGTCGTCACATCCAAAATGGCGGCGCCCAGGAAACTAGAGAGCGAAAATAGGCGATAATGATATCGACTTTTTTTATACACGTAAATGTTATATCCACGTTTCAAGCCAAAATATGAAATGTAGTAATTATTTCCAACAATTCAGCGTGAATTTGTTGTAAGAGTGGAGGTTCCCTTTGACTTCATCACTGTCGGCCCTTTAAATGAACAGGAGATAAAGGACCTCCAGCAGTTAACTGTCAACACGGAGCACCTGCAAGACAATCTTTGCTCTGTTGGAACCGGCCTCTGTTGCCACTTGGATATAGTGAGGTCTTTCAGGAAATGGTTAAACGATGTGAAACTTTGCTGGAAAAAATCGAGTTCTTTGGTATCAAAACATGTGAAAACTATGAGACGTTTGGTATCTATATCAGAATACCAAATAGAAAGCCACCTGTCCAAAAAGAAGTTTACCCTTTGATGAGTACACATGTATTACTACACTGGTAAGAACCATAGAGAACGGCTTCGACATAAACGATTTTTACCTAACATTAAAAGGGAGAATTCTGAGGGATCATTTGTCTGCCTAAGAGGAAAAAATCCTCCCTTCATCTATTATAGATGTACGATTGCGCGTGCGCGGTGGCGGTAAACAGTGCTGCTTGGCTGGCTGCATCATTGATGCAGGCAGTTACCCCTTAACTGCCTGTAGGGGAAGTTATGAAGTCAAAGGACAGTGCCTTCAACCCAAACATATGTGTTTTGAACACTACAGTTGGGATAGAGACAATCACGTGAATTATGGGATATTCCGTGCTGTTCATGTCAGAAAAACATCACGTGCTTCCGGCCATATGGCTGTTCACACCACATGTCCAACGTCTTGAACAGTACATTTCATGTTACGTGCAACAATGGAGATAACGTGACTTCCACTAGTGATGTCCAGTCAACGACCAGAAACAAGAATTTTATTTGTTTTTCCTGCAGGCAAAGCCTCAAACGTTTTCGTGCGCAACAAGCTAACACTCAGTCATCAACCCTTAATGAACAGCAAGTCCTCCCCATAATGCATCTCATCATCTTGTCGTGGGCCATTTATACTCTTTATTGGTAACGAAACTCCCTCTCAGCTGGAAAATTGCAATCAGTGGTGATAGAACAATCCAACTGTTATTTTCTTCTGTAAGAAATAAAAAACAATATCAACGAGAGACAAATTTTGCTCACTGAAACTGGCACTCTGTCTGTTAGACTGCTTGATCGTGACGTTTTGTGGAATGAAGATGAAATTAATGGTGAAACATATGAGCAACTTGTGCATAACATACTACATGTGATGAGAAAGGTAGAATTGTGCAAAGTATGTTCTGGAATTTACAATCAGGAAATTCTGATATACTCAAAGCAAAAGCTTTAGACTACCACTTGTGACTTCATTGTAGAGTCCAACTGGACAATTCCCCATAATTTTAACAATACGCCACTGTGGAATAACTCTTTTCGTTTTAACTGACATCCAAGCAAAATACCTCTAGTGAAACACTGGCTAACAGGAGGGTAAGGTTGTCACTCTTACGAATCAAAAGCTTCTTGAAAGAGCTAGAAATATAAGCAAAGAAATTAAGAAACTCAAAGAGAATAATTGGAATGTGACAAAGCTCCTAAGAAAAAGAAAGGAAGTAAGTGTTGAAAACTTTCGCCCTTGCAGTGATGATGTCGTTAAGATGATGGACTTTGCAGTCAACAACATCTTGAAAAGATCAGTACTGTATACATTTATGCTGGATGCAGTAAATAAACTTAATCTGGCCCACAGTAGCAATAGCCCCACCAAACCAAAAGATATGAGGTGGTACACATTAACTATCAAGCTGGCAGTAGCCTTGGCAGTTAAATGTAAAGTGAAAGGCAATGAGGCAGTTAATACACTGTATTTGTATGAGCTGAAATAAAATTGAATTGAATTGAATTGAGAAAGTGGCTACCATTACCTTCCTAAGGACTTGTTCAAGGGTACCGTATGGCCGATATGAGTACCGATCCAGTTGGCACAACAAATCTTGAGCTCTGTTGGAAGGAAAATACGAACAAGAAAATTATGGGTTTGTTTGGACTCCACTGGGATGAGATGGACATACGTGACGGTATCAGATTGTGCAGAAGAACAGGGAAACTCATAGGGTTTGAGAACTTAAGTATTCCCAAGAAGTTTGACTATAATGTTGAGGAGTTATGCATTGATGATTTTGAGGAATCCCTGATGACTTCAAATGGTTGTGATAACCATGCAGTCCAGGAAAGCAGTGATGAAGAAGAGGAGTACTTTGATGATGAAGACAACAGCTACTATGAAGAAACTGAAAAGGGGACAAATTTACAAAAGACTGCAAGGCAAATATGTCAGTTTTTCCTCACCAGCCTTGAAAGGGATTTTGCTGGCTAGTGGCTTCATACCCTGTCTAAAGTGTCACTGCCAAGAAACTTGAAAGAAACATGCTATGGCCATTAGTGCAAGCACTGGATAAAGTTTCAAATGGTAACATTATTATTTCTTATGGAGTGTGTGATGGAGGGCCATGGAATTCAAAGTTTTTCGGAAAGTCAAACAGATGCTCTCCCTGGGTGAGTACAAACCCAGTGACTGGAGGTTATGTCCACTGGATTTCAGACTTCCCACATATGATCAAGAAACTAAGAAATTTTGTTTTCAATCAAAATTACACATTGAGGAAAGATGGAAAGAGCATCTCATGGGATCATATAGTTGCTGCATCAAATATCTTGATACTAAAATTTCTGATAAACATGTACTTTTGGATGGCAGAACTAAAATGAAAGTCAAATATGCAAGGGGAGTACTAAGTGAAGAAACCGCAAGCACAATGGAGAGGAGTGACTTTCCTTTTACGCTAAATGAAACTGAGCAGACTCGTGCCTATATCAGAATGTGCGACAAGCTTTTCAAGACAATGAACATAACTACTCTTGATGGGGCATAAATGAACGATCTTATAGCTGTCTTGCGTTGGTTTCAGACATGGTCTCATGAGATTAACAGAGAGTCACAGCAACGTTTAGGTTCAACTAGAAAGCCTTCGTTACTTTGACCACCACACGCATTTTATAACCCGTACTGTAATTATTTTATCTTGTAATCATCTGTTGTAACTATACTTTTCTTTATATGTTAATTTTATGCATAGTGTGAAATAAATGAACCGAGTACTGTATGGGAACAGTTTATACCCCACAAAACCTATCAAGATCTGTTGGTGATGATCAGAGGGATCATTGGCACAGTAGGATACATTAAAATAAACTACCCTTACATCAATGTGGCTCCAAAATGTATGTGTCAAGATGACGTTGAGAATAATTATTACTTCACCAACAGTCCAATTTGGAACAGTATTCCTCAAAGTATCTGAGTACTTCCTAAGCACATTTATGGTTTCTCTAAATCAGCTCCTCTTACATATTTTGGAATCAGAGGATACTTATCTTGACACACCTACTTTAGTTAATAAATTAACCCTTTAACCCCTAAGGGATCTCCCTTTGACGAATAAAATCGCCTGGCATTTTCTGTACCAAAATTAACACTGTAAACAAAAAATAAATCGGGCCATAATTTTCAGCCCAAACTGGGCCGAAGTCAACCAAAATAAGGCCTTAAAAGTTCAACCAAAAGTGAACCCAAAAGAGCCTCACTGAAACGTACATGTTTGAGCCACAAACGAAACCAAAATAGAACCCAAATGGCAACCTTACTCGAGTGATGCAAAACTGGGCCAAAATTGGGCTTCAACTACGCCATCATTTTGGCTGAAAAATAACGCGATACTGATATGTGTCGACACGCTGCATATTTCTGTAATCCTGTTCGACCTAACTTTGGCCACATTTGGGCCAAAATTACGCTGTAGATGAGGCTGATATCCAGCCAAATTTGGGGTCAAGATTACGCTCAACAGTAACTCGACACTGGCCTTCACTCGAGATGGGGCGGTTGTTGACGACCACCAAGCCGCCAAAATAATCTGAAAGGCTAACCTCTGTATTAAAATCATAACATAACACACCAATATACGCATTGTAAGGGAAGTTTTTTTTCTTTAATATTGTCAGCTTATTGATACAGCTATTATAAAATCATAATGGTCAACTGTTAAGGTAAATACGTTTGTGTTAATCGCTAAGAAGTTAAGCTTAATTTTGTTCAGCTCCGAGATGACTTAACAATAAATGCAAGTTTGCTGATGACCACGCAACAAATTTTCAACCTATTACAATCCAGTGAATTGCACCAACGACAATCATCTAAAGTAAGAGAATTAATTGCCACTAGCTGTCAAATTACAAAATTAATACCAAAGAAACACGGAACAGTTTGCTTCATGGTTGAATCTTAGGCCCATTTCAAACGTCGTGCTACTACCGTGCTTAGCTGGCTCGACCGTCGCACGAGTACAGCACGACTTGGTTTCAGACGTCGAATTTAATTCCACTGAATAAAAAGTTGTTGCCCAATCTCGTACCCAGAATCGTTGGGTGCCGTAATTAAAACATTTACCAGCCATTGCACAAAGCAAATCCAAAATATTAATTTATGAATTGAGTTCGACACGGCAGTAGCACGACGTCTGAAACCAAGTCGTGATACTGCCGTGTAGCACGGCAAGGCTTGCCGTGCTACACGGCAGTAGCACGACTTGGTTTCAAACGTCGTGCTTAAGTCGAATTTAATTCGAGTAATTGAGTTCGACACGGCAGTAGCACGACGTTTGAAACGGGCCTTTGCTCGTTTGCCAGCTAGGCTACGTTTGCCGCTATTTCTACAACAGACGGAGCGGTGAAATTTGCTCACCTACATGTAGATCAGTCTCGATCAGTCTGCTACTTCCCTTTCTTTGGAATCCATAAAATTAGATGGGTGCAAGTTTCCTGGAGATTACCAGTTCACTTTTACAGCAAACAGTTAGACATCCAAAAGCATCTTTCACATTGTGCAGTTCCCGCCGAAAACATTACAGAACGCTGCTTGCTTCCACGGAGAAACCCCAACAAAGATGCCGTGAAAATCGCTCCTTTCAAATCGTATGGTATTAATTAATGTGCTGGCAAAATCCAAGGTATATTTCCACACTTTCATCCCTAAATGAAGACACTCCACTTGAAATTTGCGCACTTTTAGTTTAAACTGAGCAACAGTAATTGAGTTCGACTGAATCACAGGTTGTAACACGAGATGGTCACAAAACAGCAACAATACACATCTTGTCTCAAATGTCCCGTGGGACTGCGACCGTCACGTTCCAACTCCGTGCTGCGAGAAAATGAAACTTTTATCCATTTGCTATCGTAATTTTGCTTCTAAAGAATTGTGTTTACTATTTTCTTTTTCTCGATAAAGAATATTTATTGCGGCTTAAATTAGGACCCCTCGTGTTTTTGGAACGCGAAAGATTCAGTTTGTTGCTCATCATGTGGAGCGTGCTTTTGTTCTCTTTTATCTTGATGAACGACATGTACGCATTCTAGAGCTGAGAACTGCTGCACGAAATTAACTTGAAACATGAAGTTGACCTTGCAGTGGACTTATCTTCGTGATGTTGGATGGACTTTGCTTGGGCTAAATGACAAACTAAAGGAATCCATCTACCGTATGTGTTAGGTCATTAGTTGTGTTTTATGATGGCGTGCTACTGCTAAGTTGACGGAATGAGATCTTTGTATTATAAAAAAAAAATAATCAAATGAAGAATGATCCTCGCAGTTGTGATTCGTTTCATATATCATTCACATAAAAAAAATACTTAGGTTTCGTTAGCTTCCAGTTAGGTTATAATTTGGTTGATCCCAGCTATTTTGAGGACCAAACAAATGTCAAGCTTTGTAAGGCCGATAATTAGGCCACCTAGACACAGTTAAACAGTAATCAATCCCACTGAAAAAATTACTATATTTATTGTGTTACTTTAAACCTAACGAAACCTTATTTTTTACCGGTTTAACTTTCTTAACCTAACAAATTCGATGCTAGGCTTTCGTTTGGTTTGTGTAAGGCCTAATCAGGCTTGACTTAGGCCTGAGTAAGGCTTTGCCAGGCCGGACATCAGTGAGACATTTTCGTACGGAGAAACAGACAGGTGGCTGGCGGCCATCGACGATCGATCGAACGGCTCACATATAACGTGTCAACCTCCGGCTTCTAAGGCGACCTTAATCTACGACTTAAATTTTTTGCCTGCTTTAAGGTCGTAGCAAGCTCAATATGAGAGCCTAAATAACAGCCCAAAGCAATTTTGGTTCACATTTGGCTCATTAACTGTCAACCAAATTTATGACCTAATATATTTTGCCTGCTTTTGGTTAACGGCAAACAAAATAAAAAACAAATTGTTTTTGGCTCAGGCTGTTAGGTTCAGTTTTGGTTGGTCTTTTGCCCTATGTTTCCATTTAAGGCCTTTTTAAGGCCTTATTTTGGTTCAGTCAGGCCATAAGATTTCGTACGGGAATTTATTTATTAGACCGAGAAAAATATATAAAGTCACTCTTAGGGGGAAAGGGTTAAGGGAGATTTTTTTTTACCCTTTAACCCCTAAGGGGTCTCCCTTTGACTAGTAAAATCGTCCCTGCAGCAAAAACTGTTGTTTGAGCCAATCAGATATGAGATCCAGCCTGCTTTGCAGTAGTGCATTAGGAAAAAAGATGGCGGCTGTTCACAAAGGAGTCCGTGGTTTCACTACTAATCGCAACACATGTAACTGGGATAGAAAACCGAAAGCTGGCTGTTGTTTTGATGATGCTGTTAGATGATGAAGAGCCTGTAATGCTGGAACGACAAGTCTGGTGCTGTCAATGGCTACTGCGACGTACCGAAAGGGGAGCTTATCATACGATTTTTAAAGAGCTGGCTGTTGAAGACACGCCCGGTTTTGCTGAATACATGAGGATGCCACACGCTAAATTCGTCGCCTTAGTAGAAGCAGATGCACCGTTCATAAAGAAACAGGAAACGTGCATGAGAGAACCTATACACCCAAGCGAGAGAGTAGCCCTTGCAATCAGGTACCTTGCAACTGGTGAAACATTCCAGTCACTATCCTTTCAGTTTCGAATTGGTACGACTACAATATCTTATATCGTGATGGAGGTTTGCGTCGCTATTTATCGTGTCTTCGGAAATGAGTATTTGAAGACACCAAATACAAATGAAAAATGGAATGAAATTGCGCAGTTATTTTACCCCAGGTGGAAAATTCCAAACAACATTGAATTGACGGAAAAAGGATCCTTATCCAAAAGCCAGCAGGCGCGGGATCTCATTTTCATGACTATAAAGGAAACGAGAGTATAAATGCATTGGTTATGGCTGGACCAGAGTACGAGTATCTATTTGTCGATGTAAGGACAAACGGACGAAACCCAGACGGTCATGCATGGCATCGTTGCTCTCTAAAGAAAGCCCTTGAAACCCTTTGAATATACCCCCCCTCGCCCATTGCCAGGTGGTACAAAGCTAGTTCCTTTTGTCCTTACAGGGGATGAAGCCTTTCCTTTGTCCAAGCACATGCTTAAGCCCTACCTAAGAAGAAATCTGACGACTGAGGAAAGGATAGCCAACTACCGCATTTCCAGAGGGCGAAGAATATCCGAGAACATTCTTGGTATTCTGGGAAATAGATGGCGTTGTTTTCGGGCTCCCTTTTTGCTGCAACCCGAAAAGGTGCAGCAAATTACTATGGCTATACTAACACTTCATAACTGGCTACGAAACGATAGAGCAAGTCGCAGCATCTACTGTCCTCCGACACTGATCGACAGAGAAGATCTGGTCACGGAAGCGCTTATTCCCGGGTCTTGGAGAGATGATCTTCCTCCTGAGTCTCTACTGCCATTGCAGGCAGCTTTGGTCCATAACTACACCAGTGAAGCTAAGGAAATGCGACAGGAGTTTACAAGGTGGTTTAGCGATGAGGGAGACGTTGAATGGCAGCGAAGAATGTGTGGACTGTAAATTGAATTTCAACACACTTGCAAGCACGTGATACAGTGACTGAAGTTACAGCTTGTAGCTAAAATGTATAATGGTACTCTTTCAACTGTCACCTCAATACCATAGGATAGAGCTTCACTGTCTTCACCAAAAGTAGAGGAAACTGGCATTCATTGGCCACAAGTGTTCAGGCTCTAAATTGAAAATGGCTCTTAAGCTTAAAGTACCGTTTAAGTACCTTAGACAAAACAGAACTGTTCACGGCAAAACGTAAAATGCAGTGTTTAGTCACAAGAAGCATGACATTGATTATGCTAAATAACACGCTAAAATAATAAAGTTCGTTCAATCAGTTTTAATGACTATGTTTTGACACAATTTCCATGCACAGTTTGTGAAAGTTAGTTGAATTTTAATAGTGTTGTATTTTAAGCAGGAATGTTTGCATAGTTAAGTCCTTGTAAGTTTTTTGAAAGGGGAGGGAGAAGGGTATACATAGTTGAAGAAACATTGCATTTTAAGTAGTGTGAGGTTAAAATTCACACCTTAAAGAATTCCCCACCATTTCTCTAAAAATTAAAGGGTGGATTCAAAAAACCAAACATTTATTAAAGTAATGTCATGATAAAAGTTTACAAGACTAACAAATCCTCAGGTTTCACTACTGCAATCTGGACAACACATTTAACAACAGATTAGCAGGGCCTAAGTTACAATGTAAAAAATTGTACTTAAAAATGGAATAAAGAGCAAATTGAATTTAACCTAGCTTGGTTTTTAACATCCTTAGCTCGATCTTATTCATAATCAGAAACAAAGGAAATCAAACTGAGCTGTATCTGTTTCCACCAGAGATTCACTATAAAGTACATCATAGTAATGATGTTCACAATCAGGCAATGCTCAGTGATATATAAAAATAAAAAAAATTGTGTTATTGGGCAATCCAACTGAATCAAACACAAGTTCCTCTAGAAGGGATATACAAAACTTCAACTCTCACTTGGTCATAACAAGCCACAACAAAGGGAATAAATACTATGCTGTTCTTACATTATACACATACTGCCATGTTCACCCAAGGTCATGATAGCTTCTTCCTTCATTATTTTGAAATGCCAGAGGAGAGCATGAGCGAAACTGATCTGCAGCATTCAAAGGCTGACTTTGATAGTAACTGTTAACCGAGTGATTACTACTGGTAGAACTTGCACTGGGTGGTCTCCCATAGTTTTCAACATAACCAATAGTTGTATGTTGAGGAAAACTGCGAGGGAAGCTTCCTGCTTGCTTAAGGCCATCTTTCTCTTCCATGTCATAAAGGACATCAGAAATTAATTTCTTGGCTCGGCGAAATTGACCTGGAGTTAATTTGGCCAAAGTCAAAGCAACATAATTACCAAAGGCCATTGGCTCACTTTTTTCAACTAGTGGTGTTTGCGATAAGGATGGCGGTGGAGTGTCATTGCCTCTACAGCTCGGGCCAATAGCTGCAGCTTTTTGTCTTCCCTCTCATCTCTTTGAGCCAGTCTTGATCTTTTCCTGGATTTTGCCTCTGGTTGGTCCATTATTGAATCTACATTGACATCTGTGTCATCACAAATTGAATCGAGGAAGTTTAGTTGAGGAAAGAATTCCCAGGTACTTATGTAAATGTCCTTAGTGCCTGATCCTGACGGTTTATGTTTGGCTTTAGAATTTTCCTGTTTGTACATCTTTACCAAACTCTTCCACTTTCGAGCAATTTCTTCAGATGTGAATTTCTCATTAAGTTCTTTATGCAAGAAATCCAGCAAAAGATCCTTGTTGGCATTGGTGTGGTACTCTGCTGCATTGTGATTCCACAACGAGGGATTTCCTTGATAGTATGAAATGAGTGTTTCTGAAAGAAAAATACCCAGTCATGCATGCCTCTTTCTCAATATCTTACTTTAGCAGATCTTTATTGTGAAAAAGAGTGGAGGGCTTACCGTAAAAGCTCTATTAAGCCCCCCCCCCCCAATCTGGAAGTCATGTTTTGTAATAAGCCCCCCCCTTCTCTATTAATCCCCCCTCCCCCTTTTTTGGACATGAGATTTTGCAATAAGTCTCTCCCATTCCCTCTTGCGAAATCAACTTCATGTGGCCCAATTGGTTTGTTTTTAAGCAAATATACACTCAAACATGTAATACTGTTTGCTGCTCTTTAATAGATGATAAAATTTCACTGTAGTTGTTTGACTTTTATGCAAAAACTGTTTTAACACGAAAACAGGGTGTTTAAGATTTGCAATAAGCCCCCCCCCTTCTCTAGACCACTCGCCCTGATCCTCATTTGCCTCTGACAATTCCAGTGAGGACCGAAGAAATTCCAGGTCTCCCCAAAACGTCCACTTGACTTCATAATCTAGATCTTCTTTCCGCTTTTTCATGTATCTCAGTAACGAGCTTCGCAAGCTATGCTACCTTGATTGAATCTCTTTTTGGCCTCTTGGTGGCTGTGTGTTCCCGAATCGGGCTATCAATGGTGCCATTGCTTTCTTTGTTTTCGCCTTGTTGCTGTTATCTTTCAAGCGCTTATCCCATAAGATTGCATTTTCCTTGTAATAATTAATTAACATACGAGTCTGGCTGACATTCCACGAGGTCTGGCTGGTATCATTGGCAAGATCACCCAACTGATGTTCTTCGATTGACTCATCACCGAGGTCCGCCATCTTCTTTGGACGTAGAAGTGAGCAACGCATTGTGGTCTTTATTTATGAAACTCTCGCAATTACTGCTGTTGTTTCACACGAGGGGACATGTCCCTGCAACATTTACAAGGGACATGTTCCAGCTACATTTTCGTGTGTGTGCACAAGTCGTAATCGTTCTCCCGCCACATGTCCCTGCTACACGTCCCTGCAACATGTCCCTCAGTGTGTACTTAACGCAATTTTGTCCCTGCTACATGTTGCTGCAACATGTCCCCTCGTGTAGGCCCACCTTTAGGGGGGAAAGGGTTAAGCAAGATGTCATGAAATCTAATATAAGCTTGTAATTTTGTAAAGTTGAATTGCAATAATTCTAATTCATCTTTTTTTTACCAATTATATAGATTTATCTTCCTTTTCCTTTCCTTTTCTTTCCTTTTCTTAATCTCTTCCTATTGAATTACCTGATGTTTGTTTTCCTCTGCCCACCTCAACTAGCTAAGCTATTTGCGAGCAGAGGTAGTTGATATGTGTGTTTATGTATAATTTTTATTTATTTTGTAACTCTTACCTGAATGTCAATAAACAGAAACAATGCTACTTTGAAATAAGAAAGACCCTTGTAGCTGACTTTAACATAACAAATGAACTTGGCATGATGGAAGGTTCATCATTCTTGTATCATGCTCCAGCTTTGCAGATCAAGCCAGGTGAAGGGCAATTGATAAGGGAATCAACAACCTACAAACATAACAAGGCTGTGAGAAAGGAGCAATATCTTCGTGAAATTAGAGCATCACTTTTAAAGGCCTCAGCTAAGTCTGTTCATGAAACTCATGTAACAAGTTTGCCAACGTATCATTCCATTGAGCCAAATCACAAGAACCAACTTATCAATCAACGCCATGCAATTGTGCAAATTATTGATCATGCTTTACCCAAGGCCTTACTTAACAGAACAATTCAGACAATTGAAGCTTTGAAAGATGCTAATAACAAAGAGATCTTCACAAACTTTAACATTTTGCTAGAAAGAAATATAAGCTCTAACTACTTTAAATTGCCTGGGTTTTGTGACAAGTCATACATCACAGCTGAGAATGGAGTATTTGAAGATGATGCTGTGTATTCATGGTGGACAGCTTTGACCAGCCTCATATGTGGTGGAAGTGAGGGAACAGAAGAGGCCGTGTTTATGTACATAACAAAGTTTCTTAAGAGGCGATGCGCAAAGGATGGGTTAAGCCCCTCTTTCAAAAACTCAAAGGCAACAAGACAGTGTATCACAGATAATCAAAGTGCTCTTAGAGCCAGCTCATTCATGTAATGGGCAATGATTTATTTTTAAAAAAGTAATTCATGTAATGGGCAATATTTACATTACCTTGGGTTGAAATACTGCATATCCAGAATATTTGGTAAGCTAGCAGTAATCAGAGATCATTGGAGTGCATTCGTTGTCAATCCAATCCCCACACTGTACAGAAAGAGCAACTATTGCATTTCATTTGTGCATGATTAAACATGGAAATTGTACACATTGGGAGGTGCGGTGGCCTAATAGCTTGTGTTTTTGACTCCAGATTGAGCAGTTCTGGTTCAAGCCCTGACCAGGGCAATACGTTGTGTTCTTGGGAGGGCACTTTACTTACTTTCACAGTGCCTCTCTCTACCCAAGTGTATAAATTAGTACTGGCAAATTTAATGCTGGGGTATCCCTGCAATGGAGTAGCATCCCATCTGAGGGAGAGAAAGAATTTTTGGAGTCGCTTCATGCTAAGGATATTGTGATAAGCCTGGCCTTATAGGCCACTTGGTTCGTATGCAGACTTAATTATACCTTTTTAGAGATGTCCAATAAAATAATTAGTAGTTACATTAAATTGTGTTCCTGTAGAACAGCTGAGAGTCACAGAAAAAAAATCTATGTATAATCCCTATGGGGACAGTTTGAGCTGGGTCCTCTTCAGTTTTGTTACTCTATTTGTAAGTTTATATCATTTACTTCAACTGTAATTAATTTTTAATACTTTCAATTTAACAAATTGACCGCATTTTTTATGCATCTGTCCTGTTATTGATCATGAATTTCATCACAACATTGTCAAAGTAGCTGTGGATCCACGAGGCAATAGCAGAGTGGATCCAGAGACTACTTTGACAATGTTATTACAAAGTTCATTGTCAATAGCAGGACAGACGCATGAAAAACTGCCGTCAATCTGACTGTTTTTTACAATAACAAATCATGAAATTGTCCGCTCTCGGCCCTTGTTACGTCATAAATTCATGTGTCTGTCCGCATATTGACAATAAAAATTAGCTAATGAGCGCGAGAGAATTTCGTAGTTATTGTAAAAATAAAATCTGGATGTGAACAAAAAGAACGTTTTTAATTTTCAATGTTCTCAAGATGACATGGAGTAAAGATGGATAAGCAGATTGCTGTTCAGTATCTAATAACAGTGTTCTTTCAGTAGTTTTTAAACGAGAACAAAATTTACCACTAACTTCATGAACAATTTTGAACAAAAGTAGAAACTTAAACTTTGCCCATAACTAGTGTCAGCTCAGACTGGACTTACATGTTGTTTTCTAAAACTGAAAAGTTGTTTGTTTTTATAGGTTTCTTCTTATTCAGTGTTTGCTTCTTAGCTTCAATTGTGTTACCTTGTTTACAAGTATGTAGGTCATATTCTTTATCTAAGAAAGGTTTTTTTTCAATCATCTGACACGAGAGCTTTAAAGAACAAAATTAATGCTATAAACACAAGGTGGATATTCACTCACCAAACATGACCTAACAAACAAAAGGAACTTTTAAATGTATTACCTATACATTCTCGACATATCGGATGCATCGCCACATGAACACGCAGATTACTGTGACTAAACGTAAACAAAACTTATCCTACCAAGCTTAACTTCCATAAGCAATTTTGAACAAAAGCGGAAACTTTGCCCACAACTTGTCAGTTCTGTCTTGACTTACACAGTGTTCACATTGTTTTCCAAAACAGTGAAGTACTTTGTTTTTCTTTTAATCAGTTTCCTCTTATTCAGTGTTTGACGCCACTTCTGCTACCTTCAAAGATTCAATTGTTTTATCTTGTTTACAAACGTTAAAGTTTATATCCTGTTCACATTGTTTTCCAAAACAGTGAAGTACTTTGTTTTTCTTTTAATCAGTTTCCTCTTATTCAGTGTTTGACGCCACTTCTGCTACCTTCAAAGATTCAATTGTTTTATCTTGTTTACAAACGTTAAAGTTTATATCCTTTATCAAAAGAACGGTTTCCTCAGTCATCTGACACGAGAGCTTCCTGACATCGGTCTCCACGATACTATAACCATCCGTTGTTGAAATGGACTCGAACATGGCGTTGAGAGCTGCATGGGAGCAATAAAACCGGACAATGTTTTCTGCGCCCTGCATAATAACTATATTTGCAGATACAGTAGAAGACATGCTCTCTTTGAGCATGCTTAGGCTGCACGAAGAACATTTCATAAACTCTGAGTTGTCAGCAGCATCATTATTTCGAATACGGCCTTTGTAATTAATGCAAATGTACAGTTTGTTTACGTCAATTGCTAATATTTTCCCATCGATGGCTTCAAGTTCTTTCTCTTTTGGTTTCAATTCCTCTGCGGCTGTTGAACGTTCACTGGAAACCACAATTTGCTCGCTGCAAATGGTAATTTGCGAGTCCTTGGTGGCATTAAGGTCCTTCTTCTTGAATAATAAAGCAATGATTTAGGTATACTCACCAGTAATACAGTATTGTCCTTTCCCGATATGGCCGCCTCGATATGCTACCTTGCACGTGGAAGCGTGTGCAAAAAAGTCCCTTTAGGGTCCCCTGGGCGCGAATATTTCGGCTCCTCAACATCGAAGTTTATTTGGACTTTGTGAAGCCGAAGCGGGGAGGGGTGGTGAATACACTTTCACTTCCGTCTACGGTCCACAATTTCCGTCCACAAATTTCCGTCTACGGTCCACAACTTCCGTCGATAGCATACCCTCACGATACTCATTCATTGCTTGCGCATGCGCCCGCATGAATGAGCTAAAAAGGGCAACTATCAAGGAAAGAATCACAACAGAAAGCATGCAGCCAAATGATGTATGTCTTAGGTGTGGTATGCTAGGTCACTGGGCAAAAGATTGTACCTATCCTCCACAGCCTGAATAGTTAGCAAACCAAACCTGCTTTAAGTGTGGATGCCTGGGTAATCTCGCAGAATACTGCAAGTCCAAAAAAATGGTTACCAGTAGGTCCAAAGTCTCTCAGCAAGCCACTAGAAGACCTAATTTGCCAAACATACCTAGTTAGTTCACTTCCAACTGTAAACTTGAAAGACCAGCAGAGCTATAAGATGTTACAAGAAACTGACCACCTCAAGTATCTGACAAGAGAAATTATCTGAAACAGAAAACAGAGAATTGGTTTCAGGAAAGAAGAAAGTACATTAATGCAAGAAAAATGGGTACAGTTTTAGGCTTCCATGGAAATAAAGAATTGCACTATACTGATCTACATGTACTTTGCATGGTATGAGTTCAGATTCTGTTCAAGCACCCAGCAGCATTGCAAAGTTGTCAATGGAGTGGGGAACAATAATGTGAAGATAATGCTAGAGTAACCTACTTGGACTAACATTGGCCAAACAAATCCTTACACTACAGTACACGAGACTGGCTTATGGGTGATCAGTCAGAAAGTTACAGAGATAATTGGTTTCTTCCCCGATGACCTAGTGGAGATGCGCAGTACAGGTATCAAGCCAACAAGTGGCCAAGGCATAACTGAATATAAATGCCCCTTTAAAGGGGGTTTTCCTTGCCATTATAAGACTATTCCTCCATTATATTATATTCAATTGCAGCTAAATATATAGGCCACAACCCGCTTATGGTGCCACCTAGTTGTATGGACCCCGAAGACAACAAGGATATACAGCTGTACCTTGTCCAAAGAGATGATCAGTTTTTAGATAACTTGCTGAATGTGACTTTCCATCATTATTGGAACTTGATAACAAAACCAGATAATCCTCATCCTATGTTACTTGATTTGAAAATGGAAGCCGAGTAAAAATCTAAAGAGATCATAACAGTTAGAGAAATACCATCCTTGTGTTCAACATCTTGTTTTGACCAACTATGACAGTTTTCACCGAAAACTGTTGACTCCTTAGTAAAGAAAGAACAAACTGGAAATAGAAAAGTGATGCATTGTTCAAAATGCCACAGGTTGCTAACAGTTTGCAACAAAGACAACTGGGAAGAAAAACACAAAGGCGCTTGTGGATCGTTATCATTTAATGCAATAACTTCTTCAGTGGTCACAGCAAATGCAACACCAAGTAAAGATGTGTTCTCTTCATTCAGAAATGGATCTGACGAGCTATTCCAAATTCCTATCACCAAGATGCTTTACTGGTAATTCTCAATGAAATTTTCAAGAGAAATCCACACTTCCTTAATGCAACTGGAAGCACTGAGTCACAGTGCATGCAAACACTTAAGGAAATGCACAAATTGTTTAAGCATGAAAAGTTTCATGAAAGCAAAATGATGCTATAGGAATGGTTACAAAACAGAACTCAGATAATGGAAGAATGTATGTACTATCAATGGCATAGGGAAACAGTGCTCCCTTGAGGCAATCTTACCCTCCATCAGGCATAAGCTTACTGAAATCGAAAGTAAGTTTTTAACTATAAAACTAATATTAAGACAAGCATTGCTTAAATCAACGTGATCTCCAACACCCAACAAAGGAGATATCCAAGGCAACATTTAGAGTAGTGGAGGAGAATTTCCTTCCTGAAGACAGGCTTTTCATCAGTACTAGTACCAGTCCTATTAATCTACAGTACTGGCCACAGGAATAGCAGCACCTACACGCGCGTAAAATGCGTGGATTTACGCGGAAAATACGCGCAAAAAGTTTACACGAACTATTACACGCACCTTTAATTACACGTGGTCTGCGTGGAATTTTAGATGAGTAAACAGGGGCACCCAACGAGCCAAATCACCCAAAAGCTACAGAAAGGCATTTTTAAGTCCCTTATGGTGTTTGAAATCTGTTTTAAGTGATGTTTTCATTAGCTAGAAGGAGTTCATCTGTTCGGATTCCCTAGCTGAAATTTAAATTGCCCGAAAACATTAGGGAACAAAATCTTCCTTTGAGAAAATGCAAGCTGAAATGAACTTTCCACGAACTTTCTACGGAACTATTTTCTTTCCGAAAATGCTAGCTGACGTTTTAGGCTGCCAAAAACAGGAATTACGGCCTTTCCGAAAACCTTAGCGGCAATGATTTCCCAATTGCGAATCTTTTAGGCCACGTTTTAGTTACGAAAATCCGAGTGCACTCTTTAATCGACGCCGAAAACCCAAGGTGAATTACCCTCCACCGAACAGATATCTACCGAAATTTGTCGTTGGGTGCCCCTGAGTAAAGGTTGCTGTGTCCATTACACGCGGCTTGCGTGTATTTTCCACTTAGCAATGTACATGAATCTGACAATGAAAGTTAGAATCTCAGAGTCCGTATTTCAATGTTTGAGAAATTCAGCCTTTAGAATAAGGTTTTATCTTCAGATTGCTGCCGGTTCGTTTTTTGACGTTTGCGCGGGCACGTATTTCTTATCACTTTCGTTTAACGAAGTCTTCAGTCAAGCGGTCGATCGATTAAGGGAAGCGTGCTGCTGCCAAGTTCTTTTTGCAACGACAAAAACTGAGAGCATTCAATGAAGCCTTCCAAGGAGTAGAATACTCGTGAGAAGCGTTGCGTGACGACCCAAAAGAGACTAATGTTCAAATGTGTGGGATACCTGATAGCGCTGTAGTGCTATCGACTCTGTAAACAATCTATTTAAAGGAGCACTGTCACCGGGATTTATGCTGTTTTTGGTTCAATTCTGCTAAAATTACTGCCTTTACCTGTTATCGTGCAAAAAATGCTCCTACAGAATGAGCAAGATGAATTCCAATGCAATTCTAGCAGGGAGAGCTAACCATAATAATTTTTTGTTGATTTTTCAATGCATAGCTTGAAATTTTGAAAAAACTGGCAAGTTTTTTCAAATTTCAATCCATTTCCATCCTCGTCATCTTTGATGGAATACAGGAGTTTATAGTGTCAATGCAGTACTACAGTCTTTGGCAGCAAAACTAGACCATTATTTTAAGGTTTCCACTGATATATTGGCAATTTTAAGCTTTTTAAAGTGATGGTACAATAGCGTGACAGTGCCCCTTTAACATTATTACCCGAAGAGCGGCGACATTTCACTGAGCTAACCGCAGACCGGTTAGCTCAGTGGTAGAGCACCGGACTACCGTGCGGGAGGTCGCGGGTTCAAACCCGGCCGGACCAACACTCAGGGTCTTTAAATCATTGAGAAAGTGCTGCCTTTGTAATGACATCTACAAACGGTTAGACTTTCTAATCTTTTCGGATAAGGACGATAAACCGTAGGCCCCGTCTCACAACTCTTCATAATTCTCTGATTCTGTGGGACGTAAAAGAACCACTAGGGACGTAACAAAACTCTGGCAGTGACAACCCCTAGTGTCTGTCTTAATTTGATATTACGGGGGCACTCATAACTCAACTTCATTAATTGTAAACTGCGTTATAAGCAGTCTGGTAAAGTCCCCCGGCCAGTGTTGTAAACCGCCATGAGACTATGTGATATGAGCGGTATATAAATACACATTACATACATTACATTGACTGGAAACTCCGGCCAATAACGCTAGATCTGGAAAGAGGTAAACTACGTTTTTAGGATACTTTTCGCTCCTTCTGATGGAAGCTTTTACAAAATATAAACTTAATTATTTTCGTTGAAGGTCAAATACAATTTTTGTCGAGTACTTCAACAGATGCCTTGATTTATGGAACGGAAAGCGATGGAAAATATTATTTTATCGATGGAGGATTTATGTTACGTGCTAGGCAACGAGTGATCATATTTCATTCGGCGGATGGAAAAATTTTAAAAAACACGTCTTTCTCTGGATAAACAGAAAAATCCAGCGTATCGCGGCGTATTTCTGAGGTAAAATTAGATGCCGCGTGGAGTGAAGTATTCAAATAAAAGACCGGCGAATGTTTCAAACCGCAACACAGTTCATTTATGATGGGAGGATATTTTGTTTTTTATAGGTCGGCGGACTAGGTTTGTTTGCGCCAAAACATTAATCCTTTATACCTTTATACCGCGAAGGTAATAAGCCGTTTGGCACAAAAAATCTGTCTTATTTTCAGCTCAAGTAGGCGGTTGAAAAAGGCGAACAAAAATCAAGTATAATGCATGATCCTAAAATAGATCGACGGCGCGCTCATTCACCGCCGGGTGAGCGGTGAAAGGAAAATGAAATGGGAAACCAGCGTGGTATATCATTACTTTTACTAGCAATTTATAATATGTTCGCTCTAGCAGCAGTGATTTATCGCCCCACTCGCAGCCTTTTCATGTTAGGAATGAATTTTCACCCGTAGAAACGATACAGGAAATGAAAGCTAAATGTAAACAAACGCAAACAAACGGTGAGCCAGCCAACTCGTGATATTCAGACGACAGATGTGCCAGCAAAAACAGTCCGCATTCAAACCAAGTTTTTGAAATAGTCAACCAAAAAGTGGACACTTTGAAAAAAAATTTTGAAATGTAAAGTTGAAATTGTATAAATTCTTCAGAAACCAGTAGTGCTTTAAGGCATGCAACATTTTCCTTCGAGAAAAAGCCGCTAATTACCGCCATTAATTTGAAGTACAACACTAAATACTCTGTCCTCCTTTACACGAAACTCTGCGTGTAAAATTTTACACGCATTGTGAAGAATTTGCGTTTAATTATTTTCTCGCACTTTCGTGTATTTCTTTTACTCGCGCGTAATTTGCGTGTGAATTGCGCGCAATATGGCGGATTTACATGCATGATACGCGCGTGTAATGCTGCTATTCTTGCGGCCAGTACTGTAACGAAACATTTCCAGCAGTTAATGCAGCCACGAAGAGCCATAATGGACTCAATAATGGTGGAAATGCTACCCACATAAGTGGAAAATCTATTCATTCCGATGAACAATATCTTCCTTTGACAACACTTGAAAGCAAATTGGATGCAGTAGAAAAGACAGAATGTGAGAACATTGCAGGAAAGCCTTTAAGGTGGCCGAACACAGTTTTCAAGCGCGCTCTTGTTGATGCGATTCAGCGCGCGCACAAGGATTGCAAATATAAACATGCTGTTGATATAGCGATCATTTTATTTGCCCAATGCCCGCTCTATCTTTGCTATTTTCTTCGTAATTGGACGCAGTGCACTAATGGCTTTAGTCTTTTATAACAAAGGTATGTTAGAAAAGGTAACGATGCAAAGAACCCAGCAATTCTCGGATTCTTCCAAATCGAAAGAACCCAGTAAAATGCAACACATGCCCAGTTGCTCAAAAAATTGAGAAAGATTGCTTTTGAACAAACTTATCGATTTCTAACAATCCAGTCGTTAGAATTTCAAGAAATTTGGCAAAAAAATAGTTCATCAACCACGTGAATGATCTATCGAGAAGAATCTGAATTTTGACATAGGGAATTTTTAATAATACAGAAAGCGATTTACGGCGAATTACGAAAATCGCCTATGTCAAAATTTTATTAAAACAGTGTTGACAGAAGGGATTTAATGTCAATTCGTAGTGGGCAAACGATGAGGACAATCTAACGGCTGGATTTTTTAAAATAAGCAAAAACTATTTTTTAAGCCTTGTTTTTAACCAGCCCTGTTGCCATGGCAACAGTACACACCCTAGCCAAAATGCGAGAAAAAACACTTCCGTGGTTAAACTTGACTCTTGCAAAAAATGGGCGCCAAAGCATAAATAGTTTTAAAGTAATGGTGTATTAGGCATAGGCACTTGAAAACTGTGTTCAGCCACCTTCAGGTGAAAGTGGACTTACTCCACCAAGAAAGAAATAGAAATTGCCTAAAATGAAACTGTGTGTATTTGCTCCAGACATGTAATCGCTGGGTTCTTATTTTATTATTTTAATTAAAAGAAAAACCTTGAGTAGAAAACTTTTAATTAAACCTGTTTAATTTTCATTTTTCTCTGTCTCGGTGTCATCACAAAGTGGAGCAAAGAAAAAAAAATGAAACTGGTTTGTCAATTTTATAACCAAAACCAAAAGAGGGGACTGGGGGAATCCTAGAAAAAGTGACAGGTGTGCTCCATTGTGCCTTAACCGAAATGGAATTAAAATCCATGACTCAGAACCACTTACAATTATTATGTTTAAACTCTTTCTTCTCTTCTTTTTATAATTTTCTTTCCTTTTATATTGATGTCTGCGGTGTGGCAAAAAATAAAATAATAATAAGAAATAACAAACAACAAAAACTAACCTGATCATAGAGTTTCCCTTAGCACCTTTCTGGTGAAAAAGACTAAAAGCCAAACAAAAGTTTGTTGGAAAGACTATTTTAGTTCATTTTAAGGCTTTGTTTTAAAAATTCTGATGAGCACGCCATCACTTTTATGTGGGAATCCCACCCCAGGAGTATAAATCTTTGTGAATGGCAGAGGGAGTATCAATGAAAATCCTCAAAGAAAAGAAATACATTTGAAGTTGAAATTCTACTTTAAACAAAACAAAACAACAAGCAAAAGAACTCTTCCTTAAGAGAGTGGGATTGGTAGGCAACACAATACAATTTTAAATGCCTTGCAATATAACACCCAATGAAAGCAGGTTTTCACAAAATTCTGTTTTCGCGAAAGTATTTCTTTTTTATAGGCGGTAATAAATGCACAACTGCAAGGATCATTCTTCATTTGATTTCATTTCCGCAGTTCATATGTGATTCATTTGATATATCATTCACACTCATTTCTTTCATGGGAACACATGAACCCATAATTGACCTGCTCCCAACGTCAGTGGCTTCATAGCTCAGTTGGTTAGAGCATCACACTGGTAATCGCAAGGTCAAGGGTTCAAACCCCTTTGAAGTCCTGAATTTTTTCAGGCTAGTAGTATAGGAGATGGGTGTTTAAGCGCATTTTAAATTTTGCGTGAAATTTTGTGTTGTCCCAAGGTCAAGGTCAAAGTCCCAAGGTCAAGGCCAAATATTTTATGTTGTTTGAAGGTCAAGGTCAAAGGTCAAATCCCAAGGTCAAGGTCATTTCAAATTTTATATAAAACTATATATTTCTAAATTTTATATAAAACTATAGTATTTTTAATTTTACTGAATATTTCCAAAGCCCTTGGAATAAGATAAATTCAACTCCGTGGTCAGTATGAAATACAAAAGTGATTTGTATAGCAAAAACGTTAAAATTAAAATGGCTTTAAGAAATATTACTATTATATATTGGGGATGATTAATAAGAATTATTTCCAGAGGGCCTTGGTAAAGCCCAATCAATTTTTAAGCCAAAGTCAAATAAGATCAGGTCGCCAGATGGTAAATGATCAGAGTTTAAACGCACTTTCAAAAAATATTATATATACTAATAATAATAAGATGGGAAAAATTGAAATTGAAATTGTAGATGATAGTCCTAAATGTAATGATGAAATTCATGAATATTTGAAAAATGAAAAAGATTATGAACTCGTCAATTGTCCATTTTGTGAGGAAAAAATAGCAGAACATAATAGCATTAAAGAAGAACAGTGTTGTGATGAAAAGAATATTATAAAAGATAATTATAATGTAATTTGTTCAAATTGTGGAAAAGTTTATGGATACGAAACTGTTTCTGAATATATTGATTTCCATAAGAACAAGTACAAATTTAAACGTAAAAGTACATATTATCGCAAGTATCATATTAAGAATAAAATTTTAGATTTTATGAAAAAATACAATATATATATATATATTAATTGTAATAACATTGTCACCATTGAAAAAATATTCCAACAAATTGAAATCATTCTGCCAATTATAAATAATAAACGTAAAAGAATGATAAATATTGAATTCATTATAAAAAAAATATTAAACTTGATGGGTTATAATGAAGATTTTGAAATAAAAAAAGAATAAGAAAACGATCCAGGAATATGAAAATTATTGGAAACTTATTCTTAATGAAAAAGGAAATTAAATTAAGGATATTATTGAATATAGAAAATAATTAAGAAATAAAGAGTTTGTCGTATTTTTCAGACACTGAAATGATACTTGGACAGAGATGTGAAATTGTTGAATCAATGATAAATAAATCTGAAATTAAGATTTTTTTCATCAAATTCTATTCCTCTGAAGTAAGATCTTAATTGTATAAGTATTTTTTCATAGTTTTTAAAAGCGAATTTTAGCATTTCAACTTTTCGATTTAAATCCGATTTCTGCATGTAGCCTTGAATTAAAATTCCAGGGCTTGAAATAGATGCAAGGATTATTGGATTGAGAGTAATTGAACCTGTAATTGTTCCTATCGAAACTAATCCAAGTGAAACCATATTTAAGGTTAATTTTATTCTGTTTAATTTTTTTATATTTCCATTTATAACAAATAAATAATTTATGATATGTTTTATACAATTTTTCAATTGATTTAATTTATCTTCTTCAATGTTTGGTGAAATGTGATTAAAATTAAATCTGTCTTTTTTGAATCGATCTTTTGAATGATGGTGATCTTTTAAGATTCATTATATTTATAATTTAGATTATAATTCTTTTACAAATACAGTAAATTAATCCTGTTATCTGACCACATAATGGAGATCTTTTCATAAATTCCGGTGAAATATTCTCTGGAATCACGTAAGTATATCCCCTATTTGATAAATAACGATTATAGAATCGTCCAAAAGCATCATGCATAATACTATGTGAGTGTAATATATTAATCCAACCAAGTGTTCTTTCAAGAAATAGTGTCATGCATCCATTACCTGGACCAATAAGTCCTATATCATTATGAATATATAAAATATTGTTAATTGGAAGTATTCTTTTGAAATGCTTGAAATACAAATATTGGTACACCAGACATGATTTTAATATTGTGTCATCAATGTGAATATGTTGTTGTTTGGTTTCATTAAAAAAAATGGCTCACGTATTTGATTATATCTCGTATCATATAATAGTCATTTATATTAATTCATGACTACTTCTAATGTGAATGTTGTATCGAAAGCACTTGTATTAGGATGCGAATAGTCAATTATGAAATAGCCTCTCGATAATGATTTATTGACATTGACTGTTCTGATATTTCTACTCAAAGAAGTAATTCTATATTCGAAAATAGTTGCTGGTAATGGCAATAACCCAGCACCTTCAGCTTTTTTCTTGAAGTAGAACATTCCGGGTTTTGTTCCTTGTCTAATATACATTTTCTTAATATAAAAGTTATTATAACTAAGTGAGCACGATCGTCCGGGTTAGTGTAGTCCTGAGAAGGACTGTTTGTGGTGACATTGACTGACGTTTCGACAACCTGAGCGGAAGTCATCATCAGAGTCAAGTGATTGGGGTAACGTCAGGAGATGGTATAAGTACTCTGGTCGTTGATGTGATTGGTCAACGAAGTCGTGATGTTATTGGTTGTCTGTCAGTTAAGCCGTGATGTTATTGGCTGTGAAGACTGTAAACCGTGGTTGGTGCGTTTCGATCCGTCTTTTGTTAGTCAAATGTTCGTAGGTGTATTGTTAGTCAAATTAGTCGGTGTGTCTATTGTTTGTCTGTTGTTGATATCGTCAATAAGTCGTTTGTAAGGTGCGGGAAGCTGTTGACAACGGTTCAGTGGTGTCTGTTCTAAGTTAGTAAACCAACTTTCCAGTGCGATCCGTTGGTAGTAGTTAGTACAGTAGGTAATGCATTTAGCAGAGTCCCAGTCGATTGTGTGGTTTGTCAGTAAATGGTGCTCAGCAATGTTATTGTTGATGTCACCATTTCTCGTCGCTCGTTTGTGTTCAGTCAGTCTTACGTTCAAATTTCTTCCAGTCTCACCGATATAAGTGGCCTGACAGTCGCAGCATTCGATCTTGTAAACTGCTCCCTGTCTGTCCTTTGGTTCGTCTTTGTCCTTAACGTTCGTCAATAATTGTCGTAAAGTTGTGATGGGTCTGTGAGCGACACGGATATCGTAAGGTTGGAGTATCCGTGCGATGGTCTCAGAAGTTCCTTTGATGTATGGTATAGTCGCTGTAGTGACTGGTGTCGGGTTAGCGTTCGTAGCGTTTGGTTCTGTCCTGTAAGTGTTGCGTCTAACAAAGTCGCGGTTGTAGTTGTTCTTACTGAAAACGTTGTCTAAGTATTTGCGTTCGTCTGCTTAACTGTCGCTCGAGTCGCAAACTAGTTGCGCTCATCTCGTTAAGGTCCGTATTGTCGTTGCTTTGTGTGAAGTAGGGTTGTAAGATGATTCGTCAAGTAGTCTGTCAGTGTGTGTGGGTTTTCTGTAAACTGTCGTCTGTAGTTTGTTGTTGTCACGGCTAACAAGGCAGTCTAGAAAAGGTATCTTACCATTTTCCTCGATCTCCTTGGTAAACTGTATGTGGGCGTTCTGTCTGTTGAGGTGTTCGTGAAAATCGTCGATTTCGTCTTTGTGTACAGCTGTGAAAGTGTCGTCGACGTAACGTAGCCAGAGCGGTAGCGTTCGTTCGTAAGTCGCAAGGGCTTGTTCCTCGATGTTTTGCATGACGATCTCTGCTACAACAACGGAAACTGGTGAGCCCATAGCTGTCCCGTGCAATTGTTTGTAGTGTTTGCTGTTGTACTGAAAGTAGGTAGACGTAAGGCAAAGGTTCAGTAAGTCCATTAAAGTCGTCTGTTGGTAGTGGCAGTTGTAACGTGGAGTTCTTGATGGC
>JAEMWC010001070.1:280000-283532 GCA_016490735.1 Pachyseris speciosa | reverse complement strand
TGAAGACAGTGCATGCCAAGTATGGGTTTGATAAGGCAAAGCAATAGCCATACCAAAATCCATTCAATTATCCATAGAGGGCCCCAATTTTTTTAGGTTATGCCATATCATCTCCATACTTGGGCCATATATGGCCCATATCAACAGGTGGTATAAGACATATCAGTGTTGTATGCATGTACCCCGACACATTTCCCCAACCTTTTTTAACTCTTGAGTCAGTGGGTCACTTTGGTTTTACTTGGCCAATGAGGCTTGACTTGCACTACAGTCTTATATTCATTTCCAGACTCTTCAGCTACTCGATCATTGATCACAGGCCTAACAGGAGAATTGGGAATTACACGGCATTACAAGGCGTAGGGAAGACCTTAATGAGTGTTGAAGATAGCTTTTATAGCAAGGAGTCACGATTGTTTGGCCAAGAAGAAACAGATTCATCTAGGAGAATTTGTCATTTGTTATTATTTGTTTCTCAAGAGAAGCTGACGCTCCTGTTTTAAAAGATTGGCGACGGTAATCTTCAAAAATCTCCTCGTCAATTTTTCATAAGTTGTTGGGAAGTCTATGTCGGTTTTGCACTGAGTTTCCTGAGACACTGTTTTGAAATATAAGCTGATGTTGGATCCACAGTGAACTGAAGAGAAAGAATTTCTTGCTAAACGTTATATGTACATGTAAATGCTCTGTGACCTTGCACAAGATTTCTGTCGCTCAACTTTTCGATGGCTGAAAATCACAGTAACCATGTATGTTTTGATCCATTTTAAATGAAAAAATTTTGGGGGCATAATGCATGCATACATTATAAAATCTGTTTTAGAAAAAGACCAATCAGAGTTCGCTTGAACAAAGACCACTATCTGGCTACCAATCACATTTCTTTCCCAAGATGCTGGGAAAACAGCAGGAAACTGGAAGTCAACACGATTAACGACGCTGTTTCGCAGACGTCCCTTTCCCGCAAGCATCAAAGGAAATAGGAGACATCTGCACGCAGGCTAGTCTTTGTTGTAATACTAATAAAACACTGCACATGACATACATGTACTGACACAAGTTGTCCCAATAATATAAAAAAAAGTTTGGGTAATTTCAGAAACTTTCTTTCATGATGCAAAAGATTAACCATGACCCCATAATTAATGCTACCAATAAAATTTGTTACAAAAATGTAAAATATGACCTAAAACAGCTGTCATTGTCCTTCAATTTTCTCAACACTTCTTTAACTACAAAAATCGTTTTGAGGTCCTAGTTTCTCTCGTGGTATGAAATGAGATCGCTTTCAGAAGCTGATTATTGTCACAGGCTGGTTAACAAAATGTGGCTATCTTTAAGCAAACTGCGGAATATCTATGGTCGAGAGCTCGACTGAGTGTAGGGAAAGAGTCATTCTTCATTTTTTGAGTTTGCCCTAGTATTTTGTTGTTTTTTTGCCAGAGTGGGTTTTTTAATTGTTGCGCAAGAATTTAATTATCATTCTTGCAGTCAGGTAATCAATGCTTGGTGGCATCTGGCTGCATTGAGGTTTTCCATCATCCAAATCCCTTTTAACATATAAAAACCACGATGAGTCCTTTTGATATGGACACTCACATAACGGGGCACTTTGGCATGTCCCTTATTGGTGTCCGTATTAACAGGGTTCCACTGTACTCATGAAACCTAAAGTGCTGAATCAATACCTAGAATCAAACCCTATATTTCACATTGAGTAGCTGTATAATTTACAGCATCTACACCATTATTAAAGAAATCTAATCATTTAATCTTTCTTACCAATCAATGCTCCTATCATTGGTTGCAATTCATCATCACTTTCATGGTACAATGTAGGCATGACCATCTAATTACACAAACAAAGAACAAGACAATGGGATGGCCTATTAACTGTTGTCCTCTTCAGACTCCTCAGTTTCCACTGTGTATAAATGTGGTGGGGATGCTAGATAATCCCTATTGATCACTCAAGAGAAACCCTGCAGACCCCTCACAGGAAAAAAGTAACGACAAAAATAGCAACTTTGAAATCTGAAATAACTTACAGTACATGTATGGAAACAAGGAGAAACAATCTATGCCAATTATTGACATCCAATCAAAGGGACAAAATTTGCAGCCCAAAATTTTTGGCATATTAAATTCTGCTTATTGATAGCATCACAAGCTGGTACCTATCACGTAATATACTGCTGTAAGAACATGAAAGGTGGAAATGAGGAACAATAATAAATTTATAGATCATATTATTCAAATCCCTTCTGGAGCTCGGATTTTTTTCCAGGGTTTCCATTAAATTGATGTTACATGCATTTGTATCATGTTGTTAAGTTATTGGTGTTGGTAATGTGGCATAAAATGGATTGTCTCCAGGAAAAATTAGCTGTCTTCTGATTTCTAATAAATAAGTTTAAATTTTATCATCGGCATCAGCAACACGGTGTCATTAATATTACTGTACCTCCAAGTAAACTCAGATTTAAAGTGTTACATCCTGCTGGAAATGTCCTGCTTGATCACCTTGCACCACCACCTCTGCAAATTAACAACAAATGTTTAGTTAAGCCCTGGCCAAACAGTCTCACAAGTAGCCGCAAGTTGAAAACTTGAGTCTAACTGTGCCCGTTTGCCCAGGGCTTGTGCGCATGCACTTCTCTTGGCTTGCAATGCTCGCCATTTGGCCACCCAGCTTACCCAGTCCTCACCATCAAAGCAAGTACCTTGGCAGCACGCAATCTCGTACCCTGAGTCCTCAGGCTCTTTGGTTAGCAGGTGGACATCCAGAGAGACTATAGGGTAATCGACTTAAAGAACCTTTTTTTGATTGGTTGCCTGACTGTATAACAATAGCAGTCTAAGGAAGTCCATTACCAAACGGAAACCCAGAAACCTGTGACTGGTATTTTTCTATTGCCCCTGTTTTCCTATAGCTAAAGCACGTCAAAAATTAAAAACAGGGCTTCTGATATTCTGCGATGTTGCGATTTCGCATAATTGACTTCAAATCGCAACTTTTCGCATAATTCATCAAAAATCGCATAATTCAGGCAAAATTGCAAAATTCAAGGAAAGAACAAGGAAATATTTGCTTCTTACTTAAGTTCTACAACAATTTAAGCGTTGTTTTATTGAGAGGTGATTACCTCTCAAAAGACGTTTATAGAAATCACCAAAATCATCCGCGAGCTTTCGATCGATCAAACCACAGGCGCCCCAAGCTCATGCTGAGTACCATATCACGCAATCAGCTCGGTAACCTTGTCGCGGCCTATCACCCCTGTGAGTCTATGTTTGTGTACGCGACGAGGTTACCAAGCCGATTTTTGAACGGTCGTTGTGTCGTGGTAAACTTGTACACGCACGTCGACAATCGTTTTACCGTTTCTTATGGGAAACAAACTGCCGGCTGGCGTTCCTCGCAGGACTGCTATTGGGCTCTTAGAGAGTTGACATGAAAGTCAAACATTTACCCTTGGATTCTGCGTCGGAATTATTGCCGTGGAATATTTCACCGTGGAATTTTGGGCTT
>JAEMWC010001070.1:235000-275000 GCA_016490735.1 Pachyseris speciosa | reverse complement strand
TAATAACCATGCGACATTTCGCTGTTGCTTTGCTTATTTTTTTAATTGTTATACTGTTTTTCTATTTTCTCCTCTTTAATTAATTAAACAATGTTAAGATATCTAGTTATCATTCGGGCAAATAATGTTCAGACCCTCCCCCCCTCCACCAGACAAAATTTTCCCAGTACGCCCATGACAAATAAGATGGCTAAAGAAATTGAATTATCCACATAATTATTGTTTCCCTTTACAATACCAACGAGGACGAAGGGCAAGAAACGACACTTGGGTATTTGGGGTGCTCTCTACAGAGAATAGCGCATGCTGAGGATACATGTACTTCAATTTAAAAATCTGAATTATTACTTGCCCAACAAGGTGAATGGACCATGTGAAGTGCCCACTGAGGCAAACTGCTTCAACAATCGAGACAAATGAAGCAAGTACATGTAAATACTTGAGTGAGGCGACCAAACAGAATTATAACTTGCCCAGCAAGGTGGAGAATAAACCAAGTAAATTACCTACAGAGGTACTCCACTGACGAATACCGGTACTTTCAGTAATTGTGATCATGCTATTATGATATTGGATGGATATATGATGGCCTTGTTTAAACAAAGCAAATGCAAAGTGAATAATTCAAACTGTAACAAACTTCAAAATAACATTGCATAACAAAATTTATGGCAAGATTAATGCGAAGAGATGCCAGCCTGAGCAGATTAAGTGCGCCTTGCACAGCTTGTACAAACATGCAAGAGAAGATTGTGCTATACAGTGTATGTTCTAAAATCATAGAAACTTCAACAAATTTTCCAACAACTATGAATCTTACCGAATGTGCAAATAATTGTAGAATGAATTTTTTTTGTGTCATACTTCACTAACACAATAAACCAACGCCAACGCCAGTATATTGAAGAACTTTGGCCTGTTTTGTTGCACACTGGACTTAAAGGAGTTCCCTGCGTGGGCAATAAATAATTTGTAGCAGTCACCAGAGTTCACCCAAACATTAGCTAGTTGCCTTAGGGTGCCGCCAGAGCACAGCCTTGACTGGATATAGGCAAAGGTGACTGTGCGGGACAGCACTTCACTTCCTATTGTAACCACTAAAACTGTGAAGCTTGTGGGATGTGGCTAATGGAGTGACAAGGATATCTCAGTCACAAATGGCTGCTAATACTCAGGCTCAAAATTTAGGAGTGATAAATGCCTGCTACTACAGGGCCTAAGCTTAGAACTTAGAACATAAATTTGTGAGGTACTCTTAATTTATTCTTATTATAGCATTAGTCATATGACACTCACTTTTGGGGTATATGTAAGTTGGAGTTCTCCCTCCGTTAGCTCCAAGAGGTCGCTTGAGTTGGGAAGAAAAAAGGCTGAAGCTCTTTTCCACTGATTCAACCGTTGTCACGAAAGCACAATGACGTTGATTCATAATGCTGACCTAAACGTCAACAAATGTCGCACTGCATCGATTTTATTCACGTTCACCTTTTCGATGTTGTGTTAAGTGCCATTGATCATGATTCAAATACTAGGACAGCCATTATCGATCCCGTTTTCTCGACGTTTCCTCCATCGATGCCACGTACGATGTAGGTAGCGATCCAGCAAAACCGCAAATAATGAAGCTCCCAACAGCTTGAAGGCCAGCAAAGCGCTTGTAGATAAATGATGCTTCATTTCCAGTAGAATCAGAGGACTGTCCGATAACGCTCAGTGCCGCCATGTTAAGCCAAGCGTGGTCACGCGGTTAAACTTTTAACTCGTTCCCAGGTTTTTTGCTTTCTGTGGAAACAAACATGGCGCCTGCCAAAAAGCAGTGTACGACGGCGGGTTTCTTTTGCAGGTCACAGGACACAGGTCACGGGTCACAGGTCTTTTTCCCTAGATTTATACCACAAGAATGACTTATTGTGACAACTAACCACTTAAACCTTACGGACCTTAAGCAACCCTGGCGGCGGACCCTAGGACGGCAAAGCATGGCGAGGGGGAATGGGGCTAGAACGTCGTCCTGTGCGCGAAAAGTTGAAAGTTTTTCTTCACTATATAGCTAAATAATCCTGTCAGCTTTGTTTTGAAAATCGGGTAAATTTCGGGGAAAAGCAGAGGCAAATGCATTCGCCGTAGTCGTTGTCGCTGCGAATTTGCATTTTTGCACTGGAAAGAAAAAAGAAAAAAACCAATGGCTTTCGCCTATGCGATCTCATATCGCTAGTTTAGAATATAATCCAGATTTGCCTTGGAAAAGACACGGATTTCAAAGGTAAAATTGAAAAAGAAACTCGCGTTCTCGAGACACCGCCAAACTTGTGGGAATGGCTGCCGCGACGTTAGGTGGACGGCAAGAGCATTACGTAAATTGCGGTCATCAACAAGGCCATCTTGACTTCCGATTGATTGCCGTCCAGGGCTGCTTTAAGTCCGTGGTAAAAGGTTTAAGTCACTCGAGTGGTACAATTCTCGGAAAAAATGACCCGTGACTTGTGACCCGTGACCTGTGACCTGTGACCCGTGACCCGTAACTCGTGACCTGTGACCCGTGACCTGCAAAAGAAACCCGCCGGTTTACGGATAGAAACCTTGTCCTGTTGAAAATGTATGCCTTGGTTGGAGAAAACAACGTAATGTCTTTCCCACATATGACGGAGGCCACAACAAAGCCCTGTTAAGTTGACTGTGGCTCTTTCATAAGCTTCACGTTTTTGAAACTGCGAACATAAAATTTCACACTTTAAAATGGCAGCCAATCTCGAACTACGAATACGTTGTTGTTGTCAGATTGGGGAATCGAGGTCCAGTTATCAAGTTACCGGTCCAGTTAGGTCCAGTTACCGGATATTCTGCAGTTACTCCGATCGTGGTAAAAGATTATCTCGATGTCAAAGAGGGAGATGCGTGCTCCCTTCAGGGGCTGATCCAGTGACCAAGCTAAGCGCGGACCGGTCAAGTTCGAAGGAGTAGTATTGGGAGTGTTGCATTGGTGAGTACCCGGTTTCTAATTGGCATGGTTTCATTTTTGAGATGTGTGACTTTGTTCGTTTCAAACCCTGTACTCCAAACATACAATGTCATGTAATGACTTGCACTTGAAAGAGCGCCCCATTTGTGACTTGACAGCATGGTTAAAGGCCGCATCCTTGCGAAGCTTTTTTAACGTCCCATAAAAGCTTTGTTTCTACAATAGCATTGGCGAAACATTTAAAATTCTGTCTCTGTAAATACACGAGACTAAAAAAGGCGGCAAACAGGCGAAAGAATGGAGTTTTATCTTGCTCGTGCTTGATGACAGAACACCTAATTTTTGCATAATTCCTGTCTCATTGCTAATCAGTTGGAAAGCGAGTTCAAGGAATTCAGCTGATCTGATGTGTTATTAGAATTTGACTGCTATGATGCCTGAATTTTTGTCAGGCTTTATTTTCACTGTTGCCTGAGTAGTAACTGCGATGATCACTCACATCTTAGTTCTTTAATCCGCACTTCAAATATATGATATTCATAATTTGAAGGGCTGAGAGCATAACTGACCAAAATGACTTTTAGAGCTTTTTTCTTTTTTTGGTCCAAATCAGCTGAATGTTTGCATGTGGCCTTTGATTCAATAGAACAAAATTGCCCTATAATTTTTTTTTACCATTTTCCACTCTTTTTCAAGAAAAAGCGTATACAAAAAAAGGCCCTAAAAGTCATTTGGGTCGGTTCTGCTCTCAGCCCTTCAATTCAGCTACGCTCATTTGTATTCGCATTAATATTCATGCGCGAATTTAATTACCTGAGGAACACGTGAAATGATTGACGGGTAGAAAGGATTGTTTGATAGAGTGACATAGACTACACGTTTGGCGGTGAGAACATCGATTTAAGTTTTATTGATAGGAAACTTACGTGGCTCTGAGGTGTCGATCGCTAGGTAAATTTAATCGAAACTCGCCAGCCTGGTGGTCGAAAAGACGTCATTTAAAGTCTTTTGGCCCGCAAGTCAGACCCTGCTCAAGGAAGCGAGTGGTGTTTTTCTATGCTTGCCAAACACAAAGAGATTTAAGTTGACTGCCGGAGCGAGCAAATTTGCGTTTTGCAGTACAGAGTACTGAGCCAGGCGGGACGGGCTGAAAGCAACTCTCATGTTTAAAGCGGCCCGTAGTTGAGAGTGTTGGCCCATTTGCCAAAGGTTGCCGTGGCAGAAATTGGGAAAGGAGAGTTGTGTTTTGACTCAGGCGAAAAAATGTGATGTTCGATTCGGTGTTTTCCGCGTTGGAGAGGCCATTTGATTCCCAGAATTCATTGCGATCACAGAGGGCATTGTCACCTTGAAAAGTTCTGGCAAGGACTGGAAATGAAATTCGCTTGGCCGCGGAGGAAAAATTTTCAATTCGAAAACATCACGGAGAATTCATCTAATAGTAGGCAATCGGCATCACGAGAAGTCGGTCCGTTTTCGACGAGCTGAGTATCTTGGAAAACAGTGCAAGGAAAAGTTTAATTGCCACGCGCGGGAAATATTTAAAAGTACAAAACTCAGGAAAACTCATGATCGGCTGTCTGGTCATGTAAACACACGAAGAGATTAAATGCTGGCGGATTTCAACATATAAATCACTTTTGCATCGAGTACCTAGGTTAGTTCGCTTATATGGAGTCTTGTAAACATCAGCAAAAAGTATTTCACGCAAGATTAACAGCAAAGAGCATTTTCACCTGAGATAAACAGTTAAAATAATTTTCACGCGAATCGTGTGACAGGCCATTTGGGTGCGATCGAATTTCACAATTCATTCTACGTTCTTAAGCTAAAGAATATCTTCAGAGCTAGTTAAGTTTTCCGTCCAAATTCTTGACCTGTCGTCATTTACGTTGATTTGTGATACGATTTTCATTCCACTGGTTCCATTTGACGACGAAAATGAACCCTTCGAAATCGTTTCAAACAACCAAAGCACGCGTAACGCCAGTCAAAGCTCTGTTTCAGAGCGGAAACCGACAGGAAACAGCTTACTCTTTTAACTCTCAATATTTTGCCCTTGAACATCGTTAACTCGAATTTTTGGTGTTGTTGATGAACAGAAGTTGTTGGTATTGGCCGAAACCTATCGTCAAATAGAAGCAGCCGTTTTTAATATTTTATTCTATTTCTCGGCCGACAGCAAGCTTTTTGAGCACTGCGAATCAAGTCCAGTCCTGCTGTATTCCGTTTTCAACCAAATCACCCTCTTCACCACTTTACTTGTATCAGCCAAAGCCTTTCCAGAATAATTAAGAGTCAACCAAGAAACCTGTGCGCTCTTTTCATTTCGGAGGAACCCTTTAAGCTGATTGAGACTCAAAATGCGCCGCTTACTTTAACGCTAACATTAACGTTTGCAATGCCTTAAGGTGGATTTCCACTGTCGCGTAATTTTTACGTGCGCACGGACGTAAACTTGAACTGGCTTTACGTGCGTAAACAAATTAGAAACGATGAGTGAAAGGACGCGCGTAAACGTAAAAGTTGAACTTCGTTCAACTTTTACGTTTACGCGCGATCTTTCGCACATCGTTTCTATTTTATTTACGCACGTAAAGCCAGTTCAAATTTACGTCCGTGTGCACGTAAAAATTACGCGACAGTGGAAATCCACCTTCAGGCCTAACCCTATCGCTAGCTCTAACCCTATCCCTAGCTCTAACCCTAGCTCTAACCCCAACCCTAGCTTTAACCTTCATTTTTTTTTACCATTTTTCACTCTTTTTCAAGAAAAAGCATATACATAAAAAGGCCCTAAAAGTCATTTGGGTCGGTTATGCTCTCAGCCCTTCATTTATATTCACAGTCAAACATTGTACGATCAAGGGCACGTGCAAAGATTTAGACTCACTGCACACAGTTACATGCAATAAATTAGAATAATTAAAAAATGATGTCATAAGCTTGCATTGATTTACATGTATTCATGGCACGCATTAGTTCTACATAAAATAGAATGGAATTGAATTAAAATCCCGTGAAGATGACTAAATACACCAACCATCTAGCATTCAGTAACATGACAAAATTGAAAAAGTGCTGTCTTTCTTCTCTACTCTTCATTGTATGGCAAACTTTGACCTCCTGTCTAGGAGCACGAAACTAGCAATGTTAAATGTGACCCATTACAATCTATTTGTACAGGAGGCCCTCATTTCATTTTTGTGGCTACTGCCTCGAAAAGGTAGACCGCGAGCGGTCGTCCTTTGTTCCTCAGAGCCATGCGAGGCTCGCGAAAAGTTAGAGACTGCTCACAGTCTATCGAAGAGGCGAAACCACTTAGTCATTGGGTTGTAAGTCCTTCCGTAACAATTGCTGTCGCAGGACACCCAAGAAATAAAATTTCAGCCACGTGCACATCATGCCAATACATCACAAAAGAACCATTTTCAAGAGGGATTTATAAATACATTGCCACTCGTATGGCTAGATTGTATTGAAAGTTTGCCATTTGTATTAAATTACTCAGGACTCTGTCACTCTGAAATGAATAACGGTGGATTGTAAGGGCAAATGACTTAAAGAGCCAGTTCAAGGTTCTTTTCTAATCTGGTTTATATGAAATATTCAGTTTGTTCCTAAATCATAGTATCAGCGAAAACAAATAATCCAAATAAGCATTTAGTGCAGACCGGCTCTGAGACTAAACATAGAAGCTGCTAGCCTGTGAACAGGCTCCGCGGCTGGGGAAAACGAAAAGAACTGGTCGCGGCGGGAAAAATGGCCAACTTGCCGCGGCGAGGGAATTGGCCGAGTGGGGACTGGGGAGGGGGAAACGGCGAAGCCTGTTGGCACACCATTCAAGTCGCCATTCCGCCCCTTTGAACAAACCTGTCATTAATCTGTCAATGAGTTGTCATTAGCTCCACTTGGATGCATTGGAATGTAAATAGATCGCGCGTGAAAATGACAGCTCGCGCGAAATACGCGCGTTTCTCCGTCGTTTTGAAATGGAGCGGGCCGATCTCCATTGCCGCTTCTGTAAAAAGAATTTAATTTGCGGTTCTAAAAGGGTAAACTCGGTACCGGTATTTAGTGCATCTAAAAATAAGGAACTTCTTGTTGTTCCCGGCCAAGAAAGTATCATTTTAGCTGAATCACTAGAAAAAGAAGAAGAAGAAGAAGGCTTTTCCAACGTAAGTTAGTTGCATGCCATGTGCTCGACAAGCCGTTCGTCTGTCGAACTCCTTCACCGTTCTTACAAGCCAATGCAACGAAAGCCCTGTCAGCTCTTCAACGGTCGATAAAAGTCCCGAGTCTGGCAACAAAAGAGCAGTAGCGCTTCGTTCGCCGTCGGGAGTGACACCATCGGCAAAGCGAAATAGAGATGACACACCAGAAGCGGCAAACACAACGGGAACCAAACGACTGAAAAACCTTCGCGCCGTGCGCTAAATTTTATCCACCAAGTAGTAAACGATGAAACCCCGGAGGAAAACCCGCTAACAGTGGAAGAAAAAATCCAGGCTTCGATGGAAATTCCTCAAGATAAAAGGAGCATGGTGGACAAGGTTAGTTGAATGAAAATTAAGCTTATTCGTGTTGCACGACAATGTTTACGACTCAGCTGAATGCGTAATCACTGCCACTCTGCCAGTAGTGTTTATATTTTATAATTTAAGTAAAATTTCGATTTCTTGTTTCAGATCTTTATTGAGTACCCAAATACAGGAAAAGTAGACGAGTATGAATGCAGTGATACCATGGAGAAGAAAGCCGTAAAAAATATTGCAAAGAAAAAATTAAAACGCTGACAACAAGGGAGAATCTCATAGAATACAGATAGCCAAATATGAGTAAATAAAAACAAACAAATCAGTGCCAGGCAAATCCGGTGGGAAGGATTCCAAAAACATCCTTTTTCTCGACCAGAGAATGCAGGCAATGTTTCTGCTCGACTTTTAGCTGAGTGAGGTGAACAAAATCCCTGAGCGAATCGCTCAACGCGTTCTCAAAAAGATCGTTCTCCACGTTCTCAACGTCTGCCGCCACATTCTCAAATCGAGCGATATGCTAATATGCACCTTCCACCGGTTGGCGTATTGCGCAAAATGTAAATGATGGATCCTGTCAACAATCAGTCTTCTGGCCAATCACAGTTTGTACTAGAATCTAGTGCACAGCGGGTACCTTGGAACGGCGGCACGTAATCAAAGTCCACAGGCTTCGCCGTTTTTTCCCCTCCCCAGTCCCCACTCGGCCAATTCCCTCGCCCCGGCCAGTTGGCCATTTTTCCCGCTTTCGTTTTCCCCAGCCGCGGAGCCTGTTCACAGGCTAAGAAGCTGCACAACCGAGTTATTAAGTGTTTGTTTAAAATCATTATTTTGACATCAAGGAATAATAATGTTTCTTTACTAACTTCCTCAGCGATAACATTTTTATCCATATCAATCTCAAGCAAGTGCACAGGGAACTAAAATAAACAACATGCAATCATTTTGCAGCTTGCTGTGGCAATGTGTATCAGATTACACGCAATGCAAATCCATGAGAAGTGTTCTAAAATACAAAACAACAATACTTTGGATGCTTTTTTTTTTTTTGCCGTGTTTTCTTTTCTTATACACAATTCCAAAATGCGAAGCACTCAGTTCTTGGTTTTGAAAGTTAAAAATGCCCTATTTTTTCCCTTCACTTTTGTTTCTACCAAAGACTTGTAGTGGGCAACTGTCAAAGTATCACCGGTTGCGGATTTGACAATCCTCAATTTTATACATAGCTACCTGTGCTTACACTTGGTGAAGTGATGTTACAATATTATTCCAATGTCCGACCATATAATATTTCTTTTCACCGACCAAATAAAAGGTTAGATTATGGCAGTAGACACACAAGCATACCACTGTCTTATTAGTCCAGACCCTCTTCCCTACATGAACTACATGTATACTCCAATAAGCAGTATACACTGTAGTTCAATGAGTTTTTAATTTTTCTTAGTGATGTTTAGCATTCAATTTTGCTTTGTAGGCCTGTACAAAAAGGGATCCTGAAAAGTTGGTGACTACCTTGGTTAGTTCTCCAGTCAAAGATACGGGAAAAGAGCCCATTTTTGTTATGCCATGGCCATGTTAAGCGCCAACACCTTCCAAGAAAAAGCTTGGAAAAAGTTGGAGAAGAGCCAAACAAAAAAAAAATGCAAGAAAAGACCTTGGAGAAATACAGTCATGTATTCATTATATGATATGCATCACTTTGGAATTACCTTGCTGGAGCCTTCAATGAAAGTGATCTTCCTCTGCCTTCTTCAAAGGTTATTATGTGAAACTGACAAAAAAAATGAACACCAAAATACTGTATGTTCGGAATGCTGTGTTACATGCTATATTAGACCACAAGAAAATAGAAAACAAGGATAATCGCTGTTGTGGCTTTCAGTTTATTTACCTTGCACCTGATTGGTTTCCCCTCATGAAACAATGCACATTTCATAGCGGAGCTCTGGCGGCCCGAAGGGCTGCCAAGCGGAGCACCATACCTATAGAAACGACAGGGTACAAAAACTGCTGATTGGCTAGAGGATGATGTATAATGGCCCGTTTTGCGTTACTGCGCCTGCGCAAAATTGAGACATTCTAAGTGATCGAAGCGTGGAATAGAATTTTGCATGAGTTTTGTTCTTGGGAATAGCCAAATATTTCAAGAAAAGTCAGACAAAACACGTTTGAAAGGAGCTGATTATTTGCTTCAAAAGTCTGTTGGCCAAGTAGCAACACGCCCACGTGCATCAGTTTATTTGTTTTGGTTACTGTGCACTTTCGTCATGTTGAGTGTTAGTCCACCTCCAGATTTACAAATCTTTGAGCAACCTGAGATGGCAGCGGAATACTTCTTTATTCACGGGAATGACAGGAACAACTTGCTCTTGATGGTCCAAAAACTTTTGGTTTGAGTTTCCACATTTTGAAAACAAGTTAAGTGTGGCTGGTCGTTTTGTTTCAGGACTCTAGCACAGTCATACAGCTTTGATCTTAAATCGCTACAGTTAAATTCATTCAAAAACAACACTTTTCTTTTGAGCCAATGACCTATTCATTGTTGTGGAAAGCTCTCGTATCCTTGCTTCAAGCAAAGGGTGACAAATGGGACACAAACGTGCATGGTCTCGATTTGGCACAATCTGACCACATTCACGATCTCCCAAGCAAGCTAAATGGAACGAGTGTAGTCCCGTAATTCCATTTGCAGTTGGCAGTCACCCAAGTCACAGCAAACCACACTATCAGGTTCATTTCCAAGAAATGAACATCCCAATGGCAACGATCGCTGGTCAATGGTTGCATCCAGAGCTGGGAAATAGTATGGCTGAAAGTAAAAGAAAGGTATTCATTTATAAATCTATTTATATATTTTTATAAAAGAAAGGTATTCATTTATAAATCTATTTATATATTTGATTTGATAAAGTGGACGAGAAAATTAATATAAAATATGCAAATAACTTAGATTTTTGGTCATTCATTTTCTGAAAATATACTATGCTATTTGAAAATATCCTTGTTCATTGGTGTTATACATCATTTGGAATTATGAGCACTTAAAGATGAAAACCCTTCTGATCAGTTTTATTATTTTCTCTTTTCTTTACTATCCACTACAACTCTGCACATGTGCCATGAGGTACGGGGGTTCTGAGTGCCTGTATAAAGCGAGTGTCATCTTCGATGAGTAGTATGAATTTTTTTCCTTTCAACCCTTATATCACATGTCATTTTGAAATCCCTTGAATGTAAAAGCTGTGTAATGAATATACAACCATGTAATTCATTAATACTGGAAGAACCGTGAGAAATCGAAACTCTACGATTCTGTTCCTCCCCCCCCTGAAAAAACAAACAAACAGACAAACAAATAAGAATGCCTGACCCCAGGTTATCATGGAGATGGTATTTGCATCGTAATTGTCCCAACACCTGTTTGTTGTTAGGTTGAGACATCATTCTGTTTTTGTTGTATGCTGTGTTGGTGTATGAAAGGAATGGATGATTTTGAACTTGATAAGGTATTGATGTGAGTTATCTCTTTGAGAAAAGTGTGTAATAGTGGTATTAAAGGTTTGTTATCAACCTTCTCGGCTGATTTCATAAGTTCTGTTACCTTCATTGCAAGTTTCACATTTTTTCTCACTTCTTGGATTTTTTTGGCCAAAGCCTTCTCATGGTTATAGTTATAGAATAGTGATGACAACTGTATCCAAGGACAATTCCAGACATCACGAGGAGTAGCTAGCCCCACTTAGTTTAAGTTGGAGGCCATTTGCCTTTTGCATGGGACAATTTTTCCGACAATCAAATGTCATTAGGGATATTTATGCATATGAGCCTTCCATTAACAGAATGCTAGAAACCTTTTCACCCCAGTATGAGCATGTGGATGATTGTTTATCACACTATTTCTGTTGCTTTTTTGTATGTAATGCAGTAAAATTGAAGATTAGTGTTATTTTTATTCTCTTATTAACAGGATGAGTTGCCTTCCTTCTTTTAAATACTTTATTTTTAATATTATTTTTATTTTATTTTATTAGCTTCGCCAACTTAATATTAAATATACACAAACAAAACAAAGATATAGATTGTACAAAACAGGCAGGGACACCGCAACAGCTTACGCCAATTACTGCAGGCCCGGGAGGAGAATAATTATGTACAATGGAGAGTGGGTGGTAGCTGTAGCCAAGCACCATTCCTGAGACATTTGTTTTGTTTTCATGTTTTTGATGTAAACCCTGTGGTATTTTTGGACTTTGCATGTTGGGTTTTAGTTTGAGTCACACCAGGGTTATGTGTGTCAGGGTTTCTGCATCATGCCTGCAGTCAAAGTACCACACTGTACACAAAGTCAAAGTACCACATCTATCACACTGTTTTTACAACATATGATTTCAACTCTGATAATGGTTTTATTTTCTTGTATCTCTTTTTAATCGGAATTTTAAACTGTCATCCTGATTTGTAAAGAAACTTGGATTGTGAAGAAAAGCAATTACATGTACTCCGTCTTTGTAACTTTGTCCTCTTGTTTGAGGGTGCCCACTCAGTATCATTGTAGATGGCAGTGAAGATATCATCAAAACGCCAGGCGCAGTGGACTCACAAAACTTTTCCATTTCATCCTGATTGTATAGGTGCTTCCCTCCACTGGAATAGTGTTTCACCAATGATTTATGACACGTGTGCACAAGAGTGCTAAATGTTGTGTCTCCTTTATAACAGTAATGAAAAGTAGTATTACTTTGTATTATAGGTAAACATACATTCTTTCTTTTCAGTTTTCACCACCAGTAAGTTGATTTTGTAGCAAGAGTATCATCAATGTGTTGACCTCATGAGAACATACATTTAAAGATTTGTCAGGTATTTCTATACTACACTGGGATTGGGACTGAGGGTAGGGGTGATACAGGTGTATCATTATAGATAGTATTTGAGCATTACATGTACAAATTAAAATAAAGCATTTATTTTATCCTTTTGTTACAGTAGGATGCACTCTTATTGCTATAAGTTACTGAAACTTGAGAACTTCATACTTTCCATTCAGAACCACTTTATTGTCAGGGGTAGATATAAGTTATTGCCTCCATCCTTGTGATGTGTAGTGAATGCCATATGGAATTGCTTCAAAAGATTGCTGAAAATTCTTTCTCTTTTTCTGAGGGTCAGCAACAAGAAATAATGTTTTTTTGCCATTTTTGCACAAATTTTGACTGAATGTCTGTCACTGGACATTTCAAGTCTAGTCTAAGGGAGTTTTAGGGCCTGATTACATGGCTTGTAATCAGTGCATAAGTGTATATTTTGCCGAGTTATTTCTGTTGGCAAAATATCTATCCATCAAGTAATGATCTGTTTGCAACATTTCAGCAACTGTAGATGACCACACCTTTTATTCTATGCTATTACAATAATGTTGTTGTGGATATTAAAAAAATCTTGTTTTCTTATATTTACTGTTGATTTGTGGTGTTATTTAAGGTGTTTCAATAGGGGAAATATATTTTTTACTGCAAGTAAAAATCCAGTCTAAATTCAGTTCAGCGTCTTCTAAAGGGGTTACTAAAACACTGAGGTCTTTAAGATGGCTTCTTTTCTTTGCGGTTTGGCAGAGACGTTAATTTATGATCATCAACATTTTCATTTTAACCGGTACACTTTTTATCTTGCACGCTGTCTCAACACATCTGACAATTTCAAGTCCTGTAGACGCCAGAGAAATTTTTGTTTCATGGTAACAGTCTCACATATTTCACATATTCTCACAATATTCAATTGTTTTTTTTCTTCTGCTTTCCTCTATTCTTCTTCCATTTTTCTACCCATTTCAAGGTCTTCAATTTTTGTTAAGAGTACTCCCCTGTCAGGGTTTTGTGGACGCGGGTTTTTGAGACTGAGCGCTAGTCGATTAAGAAACAAACAAACCAACCAAACAATTTTATGACTGGGGGTGTGTCTGTGGGAGGGGAAGGTTGTCCAAAACGTCTTCAAATCGTTTTGTTATGCAAAGTAATGTTCCGGGAGTGGGTGGAATTTAACAACGCAAATGTCTTACCTTTTTAGGCGGAATGCATCCTTCGTTGTTGCAGATCCTCTTATCATGATCGGCCAGCAATAAATGTTTTTCACAAAGAAATGTTCCGGCATGGGAAAGGTTTTGAAAACAGTTGAACACCGGAAATAATCGCCGTGGACATAAAACAATTGCCATGGCAATCATCCTGTTCACGTAATGGGAAGCAGCAATTTAATTTGCTTTGGCTAATTTTTTCGTCGTAGTACTTGTTTGCAGAGCGTCGCTTCAGTCAAATACCCACAGGCCCGTGCTTGTGATTCTGCCAACAAAGATATATTAACTAACCCAACAGTCATCGACAACAGACGTCTGTCGCAACGCTCGTGGGGCTCTTAAACAATTCATTTTTACGAGAAGAAAAAAATCTTAACTCTTACATACCAGAAACAACGGCTGTCAGCAATTCCCCCTTGAAGCCGCAGTTTGCGCGGGGAAATAAATGGCGTGTGCAAATGCAAGCAAAGCAGAAAGAGACAAAAAGAGACGAAGAATTCATTAAAATGAACAAACCTCTTTCATACTCTTAAGAAATTACAAAATTTCCAATTACTATAAACTAAAATGAATCGACAAAACTCTGGCAGCAACGTTATTTTAAGAAAACTCTAAGCTTATATTCGTAAATAATCTGCATTGTTAAGCGATTGCATTACTCATTTGAGGCCGCAGAATTTCTGCAGCATGGGTCATAATATTTGTAATTTTGAAATGCAATGTCCATATACTGTCTCATTTCAGTGGTGTAATCTCCTTTTGATCTGTTTTTGTTGTAACAGTGGCACACATGCCTCTGAATCATTGGTTTTTCTGTGCATTGATGAATATTTCGAATTAAAGTGAGGATTTAGGAGTTTATATGTCTGCCATCCGACAAATGTGTATACATATACTGAACTTTTTTTTACTAATGGCTATGAAAATGGTATTCTTTTTGTTTACAAAATTCCAGAAAACTTAACAGTCTGCAAAGTACTTCATATCTTTGCATTTTAATATAGCAGCAATTTCTGTATCCGTAAGTTTTGCAATAAGCTTGTGATCTCAAAAACTCACTGCTCTGTCCGTGTTATTTTGCTAAATATTACGACTCTGATGTCTCCATTGTAAGAGGATTAAAGAAAAAGGCGTTTTTTGCGGAATCCCGTTCGAATTTACCCAATACATAATGAGCCCATTTCTTGCGGAAAATGCTACTTTGGAAAAACACAAAATATTTTGGAAACTGCTGGTCTCAGATGAAACAAAATTTAGAAAACTTACGCAGAACCCTACGAAGTCTAGAGAAGACAGCTTAATATCGTATCTTCGCAAACTAAAGAAGGATAAAATCATCGATGATGCCACCCTCCATAAGATAATACCATGTGGTTCTACTCCTGGTGTCCTCTATTGCCTTCCTAAGGTTCATAAACCTGGTTTCCCTTTTCGCCCAATTGTTTCCTCTATAAACACTTACAACTACAATCTGGCATCATATCTTGTACGCATACTTCAGCCCATCTCCACGAATCAGTTGACAATCAAGGACTCTTTTACTTTTTGTGGACTGGGCCAAGACGTATAACCATAACAACGAAATAATGTGCTCGTTTGACGTTAGTTCATTATTTACGAACGTTCCACTTCATGAGACAATACAAATTTGTCTTGACAAATTGTATGCCCTCCCCAATCCGCCAACACTGCCCCGCTCAGTCTTGAAAGTTCTGCTTGAGTTTGCCACAAAGAAAAGCCATTTCATATTTGATGGCCAATACTACGACCAAATTGACGGTGTGGCTATGGGCTCTCCTTTAGGTCCTGTTTTGGCCAATATCTTCATGTGCCATTTTGAAGAGAAATGGGTTCTTAACAACAACGTTCGTCCTTCTATTTGGTTTCGATACGTTGACGATACCTTCACCTTGTTCGACAGTAAAAGCACAGCAACTCAGTTTCTACACTACCTCAATAACTGTCACTCAAATATCAAATTCACCATTGAATTTGAAGAGAACAATACAATCCCTTTCCTGGACATTCTCATCAAACGCCACAGTCAAACTTTCTCAACATCCATCTACCGAAAGAAGACCTTCACCGGCCTGTACACAAAATGGGACTCCTTCACACCTAGGAAATACAATGTAAACCTAATCCGCACGCTCACTTTTCGTTGTTTCCGCATCTGTTCGTCACCTTCTCTTTTGCGGTCTTGTTTAAATGAACCGAGGAAGTTGTTGTTACAAAACGGTTATCCTGCTGGTGTTGTCAATTACAACATTAATGATGTTCTGAACAGGCAACAAAACAGACCGAAGACTCCAACCACCACAGTCCCCAAAAAGGAAATAATCTTAGTTCTACCTTATTTAGGAGTACAAAGCAAAATTATTACCAAACAACTGAAGACCTGTATTAGTAAATTTTATGGCTGCATTGATCTTAAGGTTATTTTCCAAAGCGCTCATCGCATTAAGTCTCTTTTTCCCTACAAAGATAGAATTAACCGTTCCCAAATGTCAAAAGTTGTTTATAAAGCTAGTTGTTGGGACTGCCAGGATTTCTACATTGGAAAAACAAAACGCAGATTGCATGACAGAAAAACTGAACATTTTAAAGCGATCACGAGTAGCTGTCATGCATCTGCTATCGCAGACCACGTTACATCAACTGGTCACAGCTTAAAATGGGACCACTTTGAGATATTGGCGAAAGGTCGGTCAGATACTCATTGCAAGATAAAGGAGACTCTACTAATTAGAGAATTGAAACCTACCTTAAATGAAAATGTAAGCAGCGAAAAGCTGTATCTCTATTAGTTTGCATCTTTTATATGCAAATTATTTTTAGCTTCTGTCAAGGTTATTGTTAATTAGTTACTTATCTTAAATTTCAAATTTAGTTGTTACTTTTATTCCTAACGGTCACTTCTGAAGATGTATGTCGAAACATACGAAACGTCAAGTTAAACGATATAGTTTTATTTTTGTTTTCCAACAATGCGTTCTATTGTCATGTTTATCACCGCAGTTTGTGTGTTATTTCTTGTTAAGCTACGATGGCCAAAGACAAAGAGTATTTTGGAAAGCGTTCAAGGGTTATGTTCGTATCCATTGGACGATAATGGAAGCATTGCAGTATCGATAGAAAGAAGTGAGACTTATTCAAAATTCCGTCAAGTGAACCCTCGTTATAAAAGTAGTACCTGGTTTTGAGGAACACCCTATCAAAAAGTTTTGATATTAATCAGTATTTAATTACAATAATACAGTGTTCATAAAGTTTGTTAACGGTTATGTGGTTTTGCATTCACCGTAATTTAGAAACGTTCTAACAAATTGCTTAGTTACTTACACTGAACACAGGGGAGGTGCTGTGGTTAATGCAGAGGGGGAAGTGGGGGAGGGGAAGAAGGAGTTAGGAGCACAGTCGAGGCCAGCATATATTTTTTGGTATTTTTTATTTTCGTTTTCCACAGTTATTTGGCATTTAAATTGAAATGTTTTTCTAGATCTCAAGTGATGCAAAAATTTTAAACGTGAAGCCAATCTGCATGCCATTCACCTGAAAACAAGCACCAGAAGCTGTATAGACTCTGTATAGAACAGAAGCAGACAACACCTCAAGAACAAATGTCTGCATCAAATCGCGCATTGAAAAATATAGCAATGACAAACATCCAAACTTTTCAATGCTAAAGCCTGGTTTTCATTGGCGACGCAACGACAAGCGCATGCATAAGTAACTTATGCCAAGTGAAAACGAACACTAAGCAAGCGAACGCAAGCATAAGCGCAAGCACAAGGAAAAGGAAAAATTTTGATCCTTGCGCTTGTGCTTGCGCTTATGCTTGTGCTTGCGTAAAGCCCGTTTTCACAATGAAATACCCGCTCTTGTGCTTGTATCGCTTGTGAAAACGAGGCTTAAGAATCAAAGTCCCAGAAGAAACGTTTGACAGGCAGATACAGACAGATAGGCGATTTGTAAGGGACCAACCCTTGTACAGTTATCAAAGTCCTATAGAAACACAACAAGCACTATTTCAAGTCATCATCTACCTCACGATTACCATCACCACCTCCATCACCATCGCCACCACATTAGAATCGAAACCCACGCTTCATTGTCTTCACCTATAATGGGCAAATTGTGATACTGTAATACCAGCTATGGTTGTTTTTCATGTGTTTGGTTCGCTTTAGTTTTGCTGGCGTTTTCCACGTTTTCTATTCCTGTTTTATCAGTAATTTCGAATTTTATATTTTGTTTGCCATGCTGTTAGGTTTGCCCTTTTATTTTTTGGCTTTGAGTAATTTAACATCTTGTTCGAACTGCTTCGGTTTAGCCTTTGCCCTCGTTTTTACTTGACCTTGGCTGGCTATTTCTAATTCCATGTTATTCGCTTTGCCTTTAAAGTTTGCCCTCGTTTTTATAAGGGCTTTGCGGGCTATTTCAAGTTTGTTATGTTGCTCGTCCTGTTCTTAATGTTTGCCATTGTTTTGTTGGGCTTTTGCTAATTTGATTTGTCATTCGCCCTTTTTTTAACGTTTGTCCTTGTTTCATTGGGCTTTGCTGGTTATTTCTAATTTGAAATGTTTTTCGCCCCGTTTTCAACGTTTGTCCTTGTTTTATTGGGCTTTGAGGGCTATTTCTAATTGATATGTTTTAGTTTCGCCATGCTATTAACGTTTGCGCGCGTTTGAAATGGGCTTTGCGAGTTATTTCTTATTTCGTTTTTATTTGGGCTGCGCGGGCTCTTTCTCATTTGATATGTTATTCTCCTCGCTTTTAACGTTTGCGCGCGTTTTACATGGGCTTTGCGCGCTGTTTCTAATTTGATTTGTTAATCTCCTTGCTTTTAACGTTTGCCCGCGTTTTACATGGGCTTGCGCGCTGATTCTAATTTGATTTGTTATTCTCCTTGCGTTTAACGTTTGCCCGCGTTTACATGGGCTTTGCGCGCTGTTTCTAATTTGATATGTTATTCTCCTCGCTTTTAACGTTTACCCGCGTTTTACATGGGCTTTGCGCGCTGATTTTAATTTGATTTGTTGTTCTCCTTGCTTTTAACGTTTGCCCGCGTTTTACATGGGCTTTGCGCGCTGTTTCCAATTTGATATGTTATTCTCCTTGCCTTTAACGTTTGCACGCGTTTTACATAGGCTTTGCGCGCTGTTTTTAATTTGATTGTTATTCTCCTTGCTTTAACGTTTGCACGCGTTTTACATAGGCTTCGCGTGCTGTTTCTAGTTTGATTTGTTGTTCTCCTTGCTTTTAACGTTTGCCCACGTTTTACATGGGCTTTGCGCGCTGTTCCTAATTTGATTTGTTGTTCTCTTGCTTTTAACGTTTGCCTGCGTTTTACAATGGGCTTTGCGCGCTGTTTCTAATTTGATTTGTTGTTCTCCTTGCTTTTAACGTTTGCTGTGTTTTACATGGGCTTTGCGCGCTGTTTCTAATTTATTTGTTGTTCTCCTTGCTTTTAACGTTTTGCCGCGTTTCACATGGGCTTTGCGCGCTGTTTTAATTTGATTTGTTGTTCTCCTTGCTTTTAACGTTTTGCACGCGTTTTACATGGGCTTTGCGCGCTGTTTTTAATTTGATTTGTTGTTCTCCTTGCTTTTAACGTTTGCCGCGTTTTACATGGGCTTTGCGCGCTGTTTTTAATTTGATTTGTTGTTCTCATTGCTTTTAACGTTTGCCCGCGTTTTACATGGGCTTTGCGCGCTGTTTTTAATTTGATTTATTGTTCTCCTTGCTTTTAACGTTTACCTGCGTTTTACATGGGCTTTGCGCAATGTTTTTAATTTGATTTGTTGTTCTCCTTGCTTTTAACGTTTACCGCGTTTTACATGGGCTTGCGCGCTGTTTTTAATTTGATTTGTTGTTCTCCTCGCTTTTAACGTTTGCCCGCGTTTTACATGGGCTTTGCGCGCTGTTTCCAATTTGATATGTTGTTCTCCTTGCTTTTAACGTTTGCCCGCGTTTTACTTGGGCTTTGCGCGCTGTTTCCAATTTGATATGTTATTCTCCTTGCTTTTAACGTTTGCACGCGTTTTACATGGGCTTTGCGCGCTGTTTTTAAGTTTATTTGTTATTCTCCTTGCTGTTAATGTTTGCACGCGTTTAACATGGGCTTCGCGCGCTGTTCTAGTTTGATTTGTTGTTCTCCTTGCTTTTAACGTTTTCCCACGTTTTACATGGGCTTTGCGCGCTGTTTAATTTGATTTATTGTTCTCCTTGCTTTTAACCTTTACCTGCGTTTTACATGGCCTTTGCGCGCTGTTTTTAATTTGATTTGTTGTTCTCCTTCCTTTTAACGTTTACCCGCGTTTTACATGGGCTTTGCGCGCTGTTTTTAATTTGATTTGTTGTTCTCCTTGCCTTTAACGTTTGCCCGCGTTTTACATGGGCTTTGCGCGCTGTTTTTAATTTGATTTGTTGTTCTCCTTGCTTTTAACGTTTGGCCGCATTTTACATGGGCTTTGCGCGCTGTTTCTAATTTGATTTGTTGTTCTCCTTGCTTTTAACGTTTGTCTGCGTTTTACAAGGGCTTTGCGCGCTGTTCGTAATTTGATTTGTTGTTCTCCTTGCTTTTAACGTTTGCCTGCGTTTTACAAGGGCTTTGCGCGCTTTCGTAATTTGATTTTTGTTCTCCTTGCTTTTAACGTTTGCCTGCGTTTTACAAGGGCTTTGCGCGCTTTTTCTAATTTGATTTGTTGTTCTCCTTGCTTTTAACGTTTGCCTGCGTTTTACAAGGGCTTTGCGTGCTCTTCCTAATTTGATTTTATTGTTCTCCTTGGTTTTAACGTTTGCCCACGTTTTACATGGGCTTTGCGCGCTGTTCCTAATTTGATTTGTTGTTCTCCTTGCTTTTAACATTTGCCCGCGTTTTACATGGGCTTTGCGCGCTGTTTCTAATTTGATATGTTATTTTCCTTACTTTTAACGTTTACCCGCGTCTTACATGGGCTTTGCGCGCTGTTGTTAATTTGATTTGTTGTTCTTCTTGCTTTTAACGTTTGCCCGCGTTTGACATGGGCGGCGCGCACTGTTTCTAATTTGATTTGTTGTTCTCCTTGCTTTTAACGTTTCCCGCGTTTTACATGGGCTTTGCTCGCTGTTTCTAATTTGATATGTCATTCTCCTTACGTTTAACGTTTATCCGCGTCTTACATGGGGTTTGCGCGCTGATTCTAATTTGATTTGTTATTCTTCTTGCTATTAATGTTTCCCGCGTTTTACATGGGCTTTGCGCTGATTCTAATTTGATTTGTTATTCTTCTTGCTATTAATGTTTGCCCGCGTTTTACATGGGCTTTGCGCGCTGTTTTCTAATTTGATATGTTATTCTCCTTACTTTTAATTTTTACCCGCGTTTTACATGGGCTTTGCGCGCTGTTTTTAATTTGATTTGTTATTCTCCTTACTTTTAACGTTTACCCGCGTCTTACATGGGCTTTGCGCGCTGTTTTTAATTTGATTTGTTGTTCTTCTTGCTTTTAACGTTTGCCCGCGTTTTACATGGGCGTCGTGCGCTGTTTCTAATTTGATTTGTTATTCTTCTTGCTATTAACGTTTTCCCGCTTTTTACATGGGCTTTGCGCGCTGTTTCTACTTTGATATGTTGTCCTCCTTGCTTTTAACGTTTGCCTGCGTTTTACAAGGGCTTTGCGCGCTGTTTTTAATTTGATTTGTTGTTCTTCTTGCTTTTAACGTTTTCCCTCGTTTTACATGGGCTTTGCGCGCTGTTTCTACTTTGATATGTTGTCCTCATTGCTTTTAACGTTTGCCCGCGTTTTACATGGGCTTTGCGCGCTGTTTCTAATTTGATTTGTTGTTCTCCTTGCCTTTAACGTTTGCCCGCGTTTTACATGGGCTTTGCGCGCTGTTTCTAATTTGATTTGTTTTGGTCCTGTTTTTAACGTTTGCCCTCCTTTGGGAGATATTAAAATTTGGGTATTTTAATTGCCTTGCTTTTAACTATTCCCCTCATTCTAGTTGAGCTGGTGGGCTATTTTCTGTTTTGCTTATTTATAATTTGATATATTTGGCTCGTTTTCTGTGTTTGGTTAGGCCTTTCGTATTTTCTGTTTTCAATACTTTTATGCTTGTAACAGCTATTTTGCATAAGCCCTTTATTTTGTCCATAAGTTATTTTTTAGATTTGCAGATAAAATTCAGAGGTTTTCGTCCCCTTATTTACAGCCTCACCATTTGTTTTGTTTGCTTGTCAAGTTGTTTGCTCTGTTTTATTCAATTAGTTTTTGCTTGTTTCTGGATATTTGCCGGCATATGCGTGGTTCATACCTTCGTGTTTTTTGCGATTGCTGCATTCAAAAGTTGATGTTTTGTCCTGTTTGCTTAGTCTTTCCTTTGATTTTTAATTTTTTTTTTGCGGTTGTTGTTTTCTCTACGACAATTCCAACACGTTCCAAAGTTAAGTGTGATATTCTAAAGTGAAAAAGTCGGCGAAAAATCCCCATTTTTGGGTATTTTTATCCGACTTTTCCCTGAAAATTCAGCTGGTTTCTGTGTTTTAAACGTGTTTTCTTCCTATCAAGTCATTTTCGTAACTAAGAAAATCGACTTTTTCCTGACGAAACGTACAAAAATCGCCTATTTTTGCTCTGTTTGGACGTGTCGGATAGAAGTAAAACATATAGTCACTGTTCAGCTGACTTACTGCAGCTGAAATTATACTTTAAGTGCGTTTTTGGACAGGAGGGTTTTTCTTCGTCTCAAAATCCACTATGGTAATGTAAATACGGAAAAAATCCAAAACCAACTAAACTAAGTTGATTCAGAAATGTCTGAAACCTCTTTTAAGGTATGGCTAAAAATGTTTCAGAAATTTCTGAAACCATTGCAAAGTATGTCTAAAACGTTGCTTCGGAAATTTCTAAAACAATTTTAAGACATGGCTTAGAGTATGACTAAAACCATTTTAGAGTACTATGGCTGCAAGTTGCTTCGGAAATTTCTGAAACCACTTCAAAGGTGGCTAAAAGACTGTTTCAGAAGTTTCTGAAACCATTTCAAAGTATGACTAAAACGTTGCTTCGTAAATTTCTAAAACAATTTTAAAATATGGCTGGAAAGTTGCTTCGGAAATTCTGAAACCAATTCAAAGTGTGGCTATAAAATTGCTTCAGACATTTCTCACACAAAAATCAGATAATCCATCTTTCCAGATTTTGTTTGTTTGTTTGTTTGTTTATGTTTTGCTTTGTTTTCTCATTAGTAGCATAGATTTCAAAACCTTTTTGCTAACTTTAGGAGAAGTTTTAACTTTGGTTAAGGCAGACTCAGTAACGAACAATTACCAGTCGAAAGTCTTTCCAGCCGCGGCCCCTCCCCTGTTCCAATTAACTGTGGGACGTTAAAGAGCCCACACACTGTTCTAAAAGAGTAGGGGACGAAGTTCCCAGTGTGGTGGTCTATCTCTCATTTGTCTTTCACATTCATCAGTGCGTGGGCTGGGAGGGTGGGTGGGTGAGATCAAATATGGACTGATAGCGGTTGCCAGAGGCGCCTTTACAGGCTGACGTCCGATCTCATCCCACATAAGAATTGTAAACCGCCATGAAAGCATGTGATATGTGCGGTATATAAATCCGTTACCACTACCATTACCATACTTGACCCATGCTTGGGTGTAGGGGTGCCGCTAGGGCTTTGAAACCCTGACCCTGTTTAGGACAAAAATAACCTTAAATACCTACTCTGTGTAGGACAACGCCACCTATTTTTAAAAACAATATTTAGTCCTGAAAATGAAATGGTGACCGATAACCTGCTAAATAAACACAGAGCAAAATTCGCAACTTCGAGTATTTCCATATCAACATCCATCGATAGTGATTACCTTTTTCTTACCTGAGGAACTACAAAGACACTCATTAACACATCATTTATAGGTGTGCGCTGTTAAAAGAAGGGTCAGAAGCAGATGATTTTGTAAGTTTAGGTAAACATTCGCATATCATTTGGAACCTGAAACGTGGCGAGTGACGGAATATAAATCTACCGGAAATCTATGTCGTTGGAAATAATTCAACAAAAAATTTTCATTAAGAAAGCGATTACCTTCAACAACAGAAAAGCCCGTGAATTTCACGTTGTCTACATAACTTGGTAACAGTCTCGATCGTGACTTTCTGGAAAATTCAAGTTCGTTATCTGAAGTAGGTGTTGATTCTTCGCCTAAATCCCGTTGCTCCTGAATGAACATCCTGTCTGTTTACTATTTTCTGCTGGACTGCAACGCAAATGTATAACTTCAAAGATAGCCTGCCTCCTTTTCTAGAAGTCCGATTCCCTGGATTATGGAACATAATTATTATAGTAGACAAACGGTCAATTTATAGCACAAAGGGGACAGCTTTAACTTAACTCAACATGATTTACTGATGAGTTCCATTTCCGCGAAATGGCATTATACCATCGAAGTTCACTTCTTAAACATAAATTCTACGAAGAAAAAAGACCAAAAAAAAAAACAAACAAACAAAAAAACACACACACACACAAAACAAATCGAACACTATTGACAGTCTGCAGTGCAATTGTTTTGTACGTAAACTATTTAATATGTGGGCATTCGGGTAACTAAAGCAGAGTGGTGACTCCCATATGGAGAGGAGTGGGTTATAGTTACTACATTGAAATTAAACCCCTAAAGGAGACCAACAATTTCCTAAATTTTACGATAATGACATCGTCATTACATGCATGCTGTTTTTTGTTAGATTGAGGTTTGGTAACGATCCCACTAAGATCTTTTGTATTTTTTTATCTTCTCACTTGGCTATATTCGGACATATAGACTGCTTCAAATTCCAAGGGAAATAAAAAAAAACGGGAAAAAAAAACCTATTGATAACGATTAACTAAACTTTGAAATACAGAATTAATGGAAGGAATCTAAATTAAAACAACTTTTTTTGTGTGTGTTCATAGACTGAAAACATAGAACTGCATAAATTGGCTTACTTCTATATCTGCGTCTGGTTGTGCAAACGAGTTAAAAGAAGAACAGGTCACATAAAAAAATATAATTTCCGGAGTTCGGTTTGGATTAATTGATGAAGATTTCACAGCCAAATAGATTGAACAGGATATCGATATGCTTTAGATTACGTGGCTCTCGAGGCCTGACTTTGGATTCATAATTTTCCACCTTGCAGTTCTGTTCTCTTTCGTAACAGGTTTTCCTCCATTCCAGCCAGTGTCGGTCCCCTTACTATTAACATATGTACGTGTCTCCATTTTGTGCCATCCTTTGCATTGTTTTTGTGCGCATTACTTTGAGTATGTTTACTGCTATTTGAAAAATATTGTTCGCATAGACCACAATATTTGTTCATTTCTTGTTTCTTTTGCTCGCAAACAACTGCATTCTCGAGACATGACCTCAAGGCTTGGCGATTTGGTCTCCAATATCAGCGGACGGTGATTTCTGCTTTGATCCTCTATTTTTAAAAATGGAGGTTTCAGTTTCCTTTACCCTTGTCTCACGTCTTCGATGTACACAACTCTTATTCCATTCACTTCAGCTCTTTGAATAAAATTGGGCCTTTCGTTTACACATATTCCCTTCTTTCTAACCAGGGCTTTCCTGATCATAGCAGCACCACTTAAAAAAGTCTTTTGACTAAATTTTTTTGACTGATCATCAAAGCTCTTACAAGTCCTGGCTGCACCTCTATTTGCTAGCACAACGCTAACTTTGTGGTCAACAAATTGGCTGGCAGTTGCTCCCTGAAAACGTAGCTGTTTTCTAATGTCATGTTCTCTTGTTTCCGGAATGTTAGAATCAAAGTAGAGAAATATTCTTTCACCGCTGAATATATTCTCAGTTTATGAAGCTTTCTGAGGTGATAGCGCCTTCGAATTCTGTAAACAACAAAATATTTCTAGTGAATACTTCAGCACATTTTACTGAGACTGAAAAATGATAAAATACCAAACAACTGAATTCAACCCCTCCTTAGTTACTTTGATCACTGTGGCTATGCGCGGAAGCCGGGAAGGGGCTCAAATAGACTAAATGTCAGGAAGTCAGAAATTTCTATAGAATTTCTACGAAAGGCCTTATTCTGACTGCCTTAAAGTGCCTATGAAATTAATTTTTTTCTCGATGTTTTTCGATTTTTTCACAGTTTATCATACCTGAAGAAGGAAAATAACAGTCATTCGCAAAGGGAGAAAGGGAAATTTAGGTTTTAAGCCACTCAAAAATGCTTGACCGCAATTTAAATCGGTCGTTTATTGGAGGGACTCACAGGCGCGGTTTCAAATAGACTAAATGCCCGCAGCCCAAAATTTTCATATGAATTCTACGGAAAGTCTCCCATGTAAACCTAATGAAACTGTGATCAGATTAGCACGTATATATACAAGGTTGGCATGTTTTCCACTGGCAAAAAGTCTGCTAAGGTAAAGTAAACTCTCTCCCCTTTAAATCAAATTCCCGAGCAGTATTCAGGATGTTTTGCCGTTTTAGGCCCGATTCCCTTGATGGGAAAATCTTTGATTTGTTTTCTATTGCTCGGTGTATTTATTAATGCAAGGGTGTAGTGTGGGGAGAAAGTAGCATTTGAGGGTGTGCGTATTTGCGTCCGTGGTGGGAGTGGGGGAGGGGGTGTTTCTCCTTAGGTTCCTAAATGTCCTCAGTCGAAATCCAGAAGAACCCAATTTTCCAATTGACAAAAGTCCCGAAAGTACCAAGAAAAAACAACCACACAAGATTTTTTCATGGCGTAAGCGCTTGTCCCCAAAATCCGGGGACTTTTATTAGAAACTCGCGCTGTCAATGTGTCAATCATTCCGCGCGCAACATTACTTCCGTTGAAATAAATTTCCGGTTCGCTCTACAAAAAAAAATTCTCTTTCATAAGGAAAAATGGAGGGGGGGGGGGGGGGGGGAGGGGTGATGCCATCAGTTTGTTCAGAGAAAACATGTGTTTGCTTTTCCAAGTTTCTATTTTTCGTACTAGTTTCAGTCCTCTTGGCTTTTGGCCGAGCGTAATCTTTCCAGTGGGCGAGCCCAACAATCCGGAAATTTTAGGAAATTTTATTTTACTTTGTAGATTTCATGGGTGTTACCCACATTTGACCGTATGTTACCTGTGTGTTACTCGTATGTATTCGTATGTTACTTGCATGTTACTCGTATGTATCTGTATGTAACCGTATGTCACCCGTATGTGGTTTTCCTTTACGATATTCTCACGCTCACGTATTTAGACGGAAACTGGATGTTATCCAATGCCATCAATTAAGGACATGTTTGTTGCCATAACTAATTCGGCCTGTACACTTCCATGTCTTCCATCACGTTGCGGTTTAAACATGCGTAAGCCTTTAACCAATGTGCTTTTTCTGACCTCGCTTGAGCTCCTCAGTGTTTATGAGAAACCACATTGGGCATAGTTTCACCGGAGTGCTTGATCATAAGAAACTTTGACTCAGCTTTTCGTGAGAGTACTGTTTGTTATATCAGTATCACGAAAACTCAACCCTACTTTAAGAAGCGAGTTTCGGTGTTCCAAGGAAACACCCACTACAACGCGCTATAACCGCTAGATTTTATGATACACGTAGCCGTACCGTAAGCACATTGATGTGTTTGAAAATGATTTAGATTTAGTGCATTCCTTATTTTTATATTGTAATTCTCGCGGTTTAGCTTGACCCTAGAATTGGAGATCAACTAAGAAACTCTGCGTGAAATCGTTTTCGTCCATGGACTTTTGTATCCATAACTCCTCGTCTCGTGCCGTTGATTGCGGGCGTGCATGTCAAATTCTAGGTCATTGAAAGTTGACGGTTTGACACTTGTGGTTTTTCGTAGGCGTAAAAAGGACTAGCGTGTCCTGAGAAAACGACAGAGAAACTTGACAGGAGTGAGAAGCTTAGAGCTGATAATGGAATAAACAGCCGAACCATTGCAGAAAAGCCAGTTTTAGTCCTTGTCAGAACACCGAAAGTGGAACTAGAGCTAACTCCCCCAGCATACCCCACCCCTCTAGCCTACCCCCACCTCCCACCTCAAACAGCCAAAAAGCGTTCATCTGTTTGGACCATGACCGTTAGCAAAATAATCGTTTCAAATGGCAGTTCTAAAACAAGCTAGGATACTTTCCTTAGTTTTGAACGAGACTTTCCGCCGTAGAAATTAGATTTTAAATTTCAGACTGCCCATGTGTAACCGTGCCCCTGCCAGTCAAGCCACAAATCTCACGTGTCTGAGAATATGGCGATTTCATACCATGCCCAAGCTCGCAAATATTCCTTAATCGCTTGGCAATCAGTATAAACGAAGATACAATACTTTCAAGAGGTGAAGGCGAGGCGTTCCGTAAAAAATCTCGAGAACAATCCGCAGACTAGCTACCGGGCATTTAGTCTCCGTGTAACCGTGCCCGTGCCAAGTCAAGCCACAAAATTCTCGAAGTGTCAAGGAGTATGGCGATTTCATACTATTCCCAAGCTTGCACAAATGGTCAGCTGCGAAGCCACCCTCAATTGTATAATCGTTTGGCAATTCTAAACGGAGATATAATACCTTCAGGCAGCTGGACTGAGGCATTTCGTAGAAATTCTATAGAAATTTCTGACTGCCTGACAAACTCCCGGGTAACAGTGTACTTTGATCCGAGTCGGCTTATTATAGTGAAAGTTCTTCTCCAAAGTCAATTTTTTTTTGATAAGATACGAAATTTGAATGTTATTTGATTACGTACACACTACAAAGGAGCTGCCATGATCATGACGGGTAATTCGTTTAGTCATTCTTTTGCCGGTTCAGTTTTAGTAAACGGGCGAATAAGGCTAAACTATCACAGTTAGGTTACTTACTTGTAGTGTCAGTGGCTATAGAAGAATGAAGATCTTCACTCTGAGGGTTCACATTACTTTGGTCTTCACTTAGCTCGTCCAAGGGCTGGCATTCGAGATCAGTTTTCAGCCTCTTTAAGTAACTCGAGGTTGAATCGCTACACGACAACTGCCCGCTTTCTGAACCACTGTCTGGAGCGCATACAGAGCTTGACGTTGGGCTAATAACAATGTTTGACGAGAGCTGCTCAACATACTTTCTTTTTGAGGGAGGAGAAAATAAAATCGCTTTCCGTGTCGGGTTCATCGCATTCACTTGTAAAGTGTGATAAAGGCGAAGAAGGGTCGGGCTCATCCCTGATCGCGCTAGTTTCAAGGTCCATGGATTTAGATGCCCTGTTACGATTTCTTCTGATAAAACGTTAGAAGAATGTCCTAACCGAACCGGCAAGCGGGGCAGTTACAAATTTTTAACAAAACCAAACCAGATAAAAAGAAGTGCCGAACTTGTGGTGTATTTTATTTCCTGCTGTTCTAACAACATGCCACAGTATGATTTTCCCCATATGTTGTAGGCTGTTATTTGGCGGAAAGACCTTACTGACCAACGCCCAGAGACCGGAAACACATTTTTAGTGGAATCATGTTCATACTTTGTGCTTTTGTTTAAGAGCGCCGACCAGATGAATTTGTACTTAAAGAGTTCGTTAAACTCAACCTCCATAAAATCGAGAGTGGGTTGAATCTGAAAAAGACTCTTCGAAAACGTCAAAGAAATCGCGGTGCAGTCACGAATTCACAAAGCGAATTTAAAATGGCAGGGAGGTCTAGACGAGATTCTGGAAAGTGGTGGTTTGAAGGAGAAGCTGACGATTTGTGTATTTGCAAAAAGAGCGGACCGTTAAAAGTAAGCGGCAAGGAGATAACGGAAGTTACTGACATCTACCAAAGCTCCGGCTCCTCAAGCATTAAGGTACCCATAACATACATCCTACAGGTAGACAACGCTGTACTGTATAGCGCCCGTTTCTTGACTGCACTGAGTTAACAATATGTTGCTTAAACGAGTGTAAATATATGTAAACCTTATATTTGAACTGTAGATTTGAAGAATGATGGGGAGACTAATCATCTTAGTTATGAGTACTTCTTAAACAGTAGTGAAAATAAAGCCTAACAATGTGTTTCTTATTTCTTAGTCTGTAATGTACACTGAATGCGGAATGAACTCGTCTATCATAGTAAAAGATTTAGTCAAAAATTTTCAGTTTAAAAGAAGTAAGATATTTTGTTTTTTGTTATACTCAAGTTTCCCTTGTGATTTCTTTTAGGTTGCTTTTGCTAACAATTTAAAACAAGTCAAGCGTAGTTTGGCCCGTTTCGACTATATAGTAGAGTGTTAAGGAGGACGAACCACAACTCCCATAATGCATCGCTTCGAACTATATTATCAAATTGTCGAGGACACGTGATCACTTCATTTGAAATGGACGCGATGGAGGAACAAGCGTGGCAAGCGCCAATGTTTCGGAAATCAAACATTTTATATCTGTATTTCTTGGACACCGAGTATATTTCCGAACTCACAGTGCCTACTTTACCTTTCCTTAAGCTGAGATGTTTGTTTGGACACATGAGTTTTCCTGCATCTCTTTCGTAGCGCCGAATGGTCGTCTTCCCGCACACAAAGTGTTTGTTTGACAAAGTGATGTAGTTTGCATAGTGATGTGATGTAGTTTCGCCTTGCGTTATCAAGGTTACATCAAGTGTGGAATTTCAGGTAAGAAGCAGGAGCAGTCATAACAATTGTTGTCTGTTTAATACAGTCGTTAAAATATAGCGTTACATGACCGATTGTTGTGATTGCAGATCCAGGTCGAAGGCGATGAAGAAATTATGCTCGTTTGGGATTTCGATGTAGCTGATGTCTTTTTATCGCTGACTGCCTCTCAGTGTTAAGTTCAAGCCAAGATTCCCTCTCACTCTGATATTTTCATAATAATCAATTCTGTTATATACAGTGTTTTGTTTGTGATATCCAGCTGACTTTTTCCCTAGCTTTGTGTTTCGTCAAGAATAATTATTCAGAGACCACAGAGGGGGAGGGTTTGGTAGAGCTAAAGCCCTATCACTTTTTTTACTTGTATTGATTTATAGGGCTCCAGATGACATGGAGAATAATTATATGAATTTTACCACTTGAACTTGGCCACATGTTTCAGCCATACCACTTTAAAATAGTCTCTGTGGTCCATTGATCACATATTTACAACAAAAATTAACTACTTTTCAATTGCATTTCTTGTATTTGGTATAAATTACATTTTGGAACACAGGCTTACGAAAGAAAAGAAAAAATTAATCAGTTTTTTGTTTTTAATTTGAACAAAAGACAACAGAAGTTGTCAAACATTTATTTTGGTCCATGTTTTCAAGAAGACTAAGCTAGATACAATGACAAAAAATACAAGGCCAAAGCAAGTTGTAAACAAAAAAGAATCAAACTCCTTGACTTTGTATTAAAAACTAAAACAATGTAACCACTCTGCCTGAAAGTGGAACTCATCCTACCAGGTAAAGACCACACATGTGCTGTGTGTGCATCTTGATAATTGGCCTGTTTGGTAATTACACTTTACACCGTACAGTATTTTGGAAAAAATCAAAAAAGCAGAATGCCATGTTTTTGAGCACTCTTTTAATTGCAAATTATAATGGCTGAAATATCTTTCCAACATGTAGAAAACATACATGTAGTATAGTGCTTGTTTGCATATACATGTAACATCATGGCGACCATGTTGGTTGACAAGAATAATAGGCTCTCTGCAGGAACCTAAACTTTATTTTTTTGTAAATTATGCCAAAAAAGGTATTGTCAACCAACATGGCTGCCTTGTCACATGGGTGAAAACCAAGAATATCTAAACAAAAACCATCCGCATCAAAATGCTGTAGCAGTTGGCTTTCAAACAAAAATACTTTTTTCTATTAACTTGAAGACATCCTTGATTTGCTTTGACAAAGGGCCACGCTTGAAATATTAGCTTTTAAATCACTACACAGAGACCAATTTACTTCATCAAGCCATCTGACAAACTTGAAACTGTTATAATAATGTACTTGCACTTAGTGCAAGTAGTGATGGCAAGTGTATTAAAAGTCATTTTGGTAAATGAGAATTTCAAAACATTGACTACATTGAATTACCCCTAGATAAAAAAAAAAAAAAAAAAAAAAAAATATATATATAATAATAATAATAATAATAATAATAATAATAATAATAATAATAATAATAATAAAAAGTAATGGTAATAGGACTGAGTGGCAAACACTTCAGGGGAGTACCAGTAATCAGGTGAGTGATTTTAAATTTGGCTGAGCATGTAGCAGGAAGCTGATTTGAAATTATGAGCACCCCTGAATTGTATGGCACGAAGTCCAATTGCCAATTAATTGTGTCAACAACAAAATGCAAGAAATTCAGGAATTAAAGATGAGCATATATGTTGTAGTTAAATTGAAGGGCTCGGGGCAAGAACGTCCTCCCGGTTTTTGGTCGATTTTCGATGTGCTCAAAACAAACTGAGATTTGGCATGTGGACTTCATTCCAGTTAAAAAACATTGCTCTGTATTTGTTTTGGCTGATTTCCTTTTCGTTTTCGAGAAATAACGTATGCAAAAAACCCAAGTCAGCTCATTCCCTTGCGTATTAATATTCATGCGCGAATTGAATTACCTTTAGGGCACGTGAAATGATTGACGCTTGGAAAGTATTGTTTGATAGTGTGACGTAGACTATACATTTGGCGGTTAAAACATCGATTTAAGTTTCATTGATAGGAAACTTACGTGGCTGTGAGGTGTCGATTGCTAGCTAACTTTAATGGAAACTCGCCAGCCTGGTGGTCGAACGGACGTCATTTAAGTCTGTCGATCGGCAAGTCAGACACTTCTGAAAGAAGCCAGTGGTGTTTCTCTGTGCGTGCCAAACGCTGGAACAAATCGGCGTTTCGCAGTACAGAGTACTGAGCCAGGCGGGACAGTCTGAAAGCAACTCTCGTCTTAAGAGCGGCCCGCAGTTGAGAGTCTTGGCCCATTTGCCAAAGGTTGCCGTGCTAGAAATTCGGAAATAAGAGTTGTTTTTTGACTTAGGCGAAAATATGGGATGTTTGAAGACGTGTTGCGCGCGCTCGAAAGGAGGTTTTTATGCCCACAATCCAATGCGACCACAGAGGGCGCTGTCTCCTTGAAAAGTTCTCGCGAGGACTGGAAATGAATATTCGCTCGGCTGCGGTGGGAAAATTTTCACTTCGGAGCGGGAACATTACGGAGAATTCATCTAAGAGTGGGAAATCGGCAAGACGAGCAGTCAGTCCGTTTTCGATGAGCTGAGTATCTTGGAAAACCAGTGCAAGGAAAACTTTCTTTGCCGCACGCAGCAAATATTCAAAGCACAAATGACGTGACAAGGTGACAGCGTCCTCTGATAAACATGCTGGCGTATTTTAACATATAAATCACTTTTGCATCGAGTACCTCGGTTAGTTCGCTTATATGGAGTCTTGTAAACATCATCAAAAAGTATTTTCACGCGAGATTAACGGCAAAAAGCATTTTCACCCCAGATAAACAGTTAAAATTATTTTCACGCGAGTCGTGTGACAGCCCATTGTGTGCGATCGAATTTCATATATACCGGGTATGCAAATTTTCGGCAGTTTGAAGCTAAAGAATAGCTTCAGAACTAGTTAGGCATGTTGTCCAAATTCTTGACCTGTCGTCATTTAGTTTGATTTTAATACCATTTTCGTTCCATATTTTCCATTTGACGACGAAAATGAATCCATTGCCGACGTTTCTCAACCGCCAAAACCACGCAAAACTTACTATTCTGAAAGTGCCGTTTAGAAATGAAAACCGATGGAAAATGCACTGTTTGCAAGATACTCAGCTCATCGAAAACGGACTGACTGCTCGTCTTCCGAATTTCCCACTCTTTGATGAATTCTCCGTAATGTTCGCGCTCCGAAGTGAAAATTTACCCACCGCAGCCGAGCGAATATTCATTTCCAGTCCTCGCGAGAACTTTTCAAGGAGACAGCGCCCTCTGTGGTCGCATTGGATTGTGGGCATAAAAACATCCTTTCGAGCGCGCACAACACGTCTTCAAACATCCGATATTTTTCGCCTAAGTCAAAAAACAACTCTTATTTCCGAATTTCTAGCACGGCAACCTTTGGCAAATGGGCCAAGACTCTCAACTGCGGGCCGCTCTTAAGACGAGAGTTGCTTTCAGACTGTCCCGCCTGGCTCAGTACTCTGTACTGCGAAACGCCGATTTGTTCCAGCGTTTGGCACGCACAGAGAAACACCACTGGCTTCTTTCAGAAGTGTCTGAATTGCCGATCGACAGACTTAAATGACGTCCGTTCGACCACCAGGCTGGCGAGTTTCCATTAAAGTTAGCTAGCAATCGACACCTCACAGCCACGTAAGTTTCCTATCAATGAAACTTAAATCGATGTTTTAACCGCCAAATGTATAGTCTACGTCACACTATCAAACAATACTTTCCAAGCGTCAATCATTTCACGTGCCCTAAAGGTAATTCAATTCGCGCATGAATATTAATACGCAAGGGAATGAGCTGACTTGGGTTTTTTGCATACGTTATTTCTCGAAAACGAAAAGGAAATCAGCCAAAACAAATACAGAGCAATGTTTTTTAACTGGAATGAAGTCCACATGCCAAATCTCAGTTTGTATTGAGCACATCGAAAATCGACCAAAAACCGGGAGGACGTTCTTGCCCCGAGCCCTTCATTGCTCAGATCGAGATGTTCATTTTACATTTTGGTGCATTTCTTTGCCGTCCTTTGAAAATAACACTTTCAAATGGCCAAATTGAAGGTACTGTGGAAGACATCTTTCCAAAACAGTACTTTTTTCATTCTTTTTCTTCATTTCAATGCCGTCCACAACAATATTTGCTCAGATCGAGATGTTCATTTTACATTTTGGGGCATTTCTTTGCCGTCCTTTGAAAATAACACTTTCAAATGGCCAAATTGAAGGTACTGTGGAAGACATCTTTCCAAAACAGTACTTTTTTCATTCTTTTTCTTCATTTCAATGCCGTCCACAACAATAATTTGCTCAGATCGAGATGTTCATTTTACATTTTGGTGCATTTCTTTGCCGTCCTTTGAAAATAACACTTTCAAATGGCCAAATTGAAGGTACTGTGGAAGACATCTTTCCAAAACAGTACTTTTTTCATTCTTTTTCTTCATTTCAATGCCGTCCACAACAATATTTGCTCAGATCGAGATGTTCATTTTACATTTTGGTGCATTTCTTTGCCGTCCTTTGAAAATAACACTTTCAAATGGCCAAATTGAAGGTACTGTGGAAGACATCTTTCCAAAACAGTACTTTTTTCATTCTTTTTCTTCATTTCAATGCCGTCCACAACAATTGAAGGGCTCGGGGCAAGAACGTCCTCCCGGTTTTTGGTCGATTTTCGATGTGCTCAAAACAAACTGAGATTTGGCATGTGGACTTCATTCCAGTTAAAAAACATTGCTCTGTATTTGTTTTGGTTGATTTCCTTTTCGTTTTCGAGAAATAACGTATGCAAAAAACCCAAGTCAGCTCATTCCCTTGCGTATTAATATTCATGCGCGAATTGAATTACCTTTAGGGCACGTGAAATGATTGACGCTTGGAAAGTATTGTTTGATAGTGTGACGTAGACTATACATTTGGCGGTTAAAACATCGATTTAAGTTTCATTGATAGGAAACTTACGTGGCTGTGAGGTGTCGATTGCTAGCTAACTTTAATGGAAACTCGCCAGCCTGGTGGTCGAACGGACGTCATTTAAGTCTGTCGATCGGCAAGTCAGACACTTCTGAAAGAAGCCAGTGGTGTTTCTCTGTGCGTGCCAAACGCTGGAACAAATCGGCGTTTCGCAGTACAGAGTACTGAGCCAGGCGGGACAGTCTGAAAGCAACTCTCGTCTTAAGAGCGGCCCGCAGTTGAGAGTCTTGGCCCATTTGCCAAAGGTTGCCGTGCTAGAAATTCGGAAATAAGAGTTGTTTTTTGACTTAGGCGAAAATATGGGATGTTTGAAGACGTGTTGCGCGCGCTCGAAAGGAGGTTTTTATGCCCACAATCCAATGCGACCACAGAGGGCGCTGTCTCCTTGAAAAGTTCTCGCGAGGACTGGAAATGAATATTCGCTCGGCTGCGGTGGGAAAATTTTCACTTCGGAGCGGGAACATTACGGAGAATTCATCTAAGAGTGGGAAATCGGCAAGACGAGCAGTCAGTCCGTTTTCGATGAGCTGAGTATCTTGGAAAACCAGTGCAAGGAAAACTTTCTTTGCCGCACGCAGCAAATATTCAAAGCACAAATGACGTGACAAGGTGACAGCGTCCTCTGATAAATATGCTGGCGTATTTTAACATATAAATCACTTTTGCATCGAGTACCTCGGTTAGTTCGCTTATATGGAGTCTTGTAAACATCATCAAAAAGTATTTTCACGCGAGATTAACGGCAAAAAGCATTTTCACCCCAGATAAACAGTTAAAATTATTTTCACGCGAGTCGTGTGACAGCCCATTGTGTGCGATCGAATTTCATATATACCGGGTATGCAAATTTTCGGCAGTTTGAAGCTAAAGAATATCTTCAGAACTAGTTAGGCATGTTGTCCAAATTCTTGACCTGTCGTCATTTAGTTTGATTTTAATACCATTTTCGTTCCATATTTTCCATTTGACGACGAAAATGAATCCATTGCCGACGTTTCTCAACCGCCAAAACCACGCAAAACTTACTATTCTGAAAGTGCCGTTTAGAAATGAAAACCGATGGAAAATGCACTGTTTGCAAGATACTCAGCTCATCGAAAACGGACTGACTGCTCGTCTTCCGAATTTCCCACTCTTTGATGAATTCTCCGTAATGTTCGCGCTCCGAAGTGAAAATTTACCCACCGCAGCCGAGCGAATATTCATTTCCAGTCCTCGCGAGAACTTTTCAAGGAGACAGCGCCCTCTGTGGTCGCATTGGATTGTGGGCATAAAAACATCCTTTCGAGCGCGCACAACACGTCTTCAAACATCCGATATTTTTCGCCTAAGTCAAAAAACAACTCTTATTTCCGAATTTCTAGCACGGCAACCTTTGGCAAATGGGCCAAGACTCTCAACTGCGGGCCGCTCTTAAGACGAGAGTTGCTTTCAGACTGTCCCGCCTGGCTCAGTACTCTGTACTGCGAAACGCCGATTTGTTCCAGCGTTTGGCACGCACAGAGAAACACCACTGGCTTCTTTCAGAAGTGTCTGAATTGCCGATCGACAGACTTAAATGACGTCCGTTCGACCACCAGGCTGGCGAGTTTCCATTAAAGTTAGCTAGCAATCGACACCTCACAGCCACGTAAGTTTCCTATCAATGAAACTTAAATCGATGTTTTAACCGCCAAATGTATAGTCTACGTCACACTATCAAACAATACTTTCCAAGCGTCAATCATTTCACGTGCCCTAAAGGTAATTCAATTCGCGCATGAATATTAATACGCAAGGGAATGAGCTGACTTGGGTTTTTTGCATACGTTATTTCTCGAAAACGAAAAGGAAATCAGCCAAAACAAATACAGAGCAATGTTTTTTAACTGGAATGAAGTCCACATGCCAAATCTCAGTTTGTATTGAGCACATCGAAAATCGACCAAAAACCGGGAGGACGTTCTTGCCCCGAGCCCTTCATTGCTCAGATCGAGATGTTCATTTTACATTTTGGTGCATTTCTTTGCCGTCCTTTGAAAATAACACTTTCAAATGGCCAAATTGAAGGTACTGTGGAAGACATCTTTCCAAAACAGTACTTTTTTCATTCTTTTTCTTCATTTCAATGCCGTCCACAACAATTGAAGGGCTCGGGGCAAGAACGTCCTCCCGGTTTTTGGTCGATTTTCGATGTGCTCAAAACAAACTGAGATTTGGCATGTGGACTTCATTCCAGTTAAAAAACATTGCTCTGTATTTGTTTTGGCTGATTTCCTTTTCGTTTTCGAGAAATAACGTATGCAAAAAACCCAAGTCAGCTCATTCCCTTGCGTATTAATATTCATGCGCGAATTGAATTACCTTTAGGGCACGTGAAATGATTGACGCTTGGAAAGTATTGTTTGATAGTGTGACGTAGACTATACATTTGGCGGTTAAAACATCGATTTAAGTTTCATTGATAGGAAACTTACGTGGCTGTGAGGTGTCGATTGCTAGCTAACTTTAATGGAAACTCGCCAGCCTGGTGGTCGAACGGACGTCATTTAAGTCTGTCGATCGGCAAGTCAGACACTTCTGAAAGAAGCCAGTGGTGTTTCTCTGTGCGTGCCAAACGCTGGAACAAATCGGCGTTTCGCAGTACAGAGTACTGAGCCAGGCGGGACAGTCTGAAAGCAACTCTCGTCTTAAGAGCGGCCCGCAGTTGAGAGTCTTGGCCCATTTGCCAAAGGTTGCCGTGCTAGAAATTCGGAAATAAGAGTTGTTTTTTGACTTAGGCGAAAATATGGGATGTTTGAAGACGTGTTGCGCGCGCTCGAAAGGAGGTTTTTATGCCCACAATCCAATGCGACCACAGAGGGCGCTGTCTCCTTGAAAAGTTCTCGCGAGGACTGGAAATGAATATTCGCTCGGCTGCGGTGGGAAAATTTTCACTTCGGAGCGGGAACATTACGGAGAATTCATCTAAGAGTGGGAAATCGGCAAGACGAGCAGTCAGTCCGTTTTCGATGAGCTGAGTATCTTGGAAAACCAGTGCAAGGAAAACTTTCTTTGCCGCACGCAGCAAATATTCAAAGCACAAATGACGTGACAAGGTGACAGCGTCCTCTGATAAACATGCTGGCGTATTTTAACATATAAATCACTTTTGCATCGAGTACCTCGGTTAGTTCGCTTATATGGAGTCTTGTAAACATCATCAAAAAGTATTTTCACGCGAGATTAACGGCAAAAAGCATTTTCACCCCAGATAAACAGTTAAAATTATTTTCACGCGAGTCGTGTGACAGCCCATTGTGTGCGATCGAATTTCATATATACCGGGTATGCAAATTTTCGGCAGTTTGAAGCTAAAGAATATCTTCAGAACTAGTTAGGCATGTTGTCCAAATTCTTGACCTGTCGTCATTTAGTTTGATTTTAATACCATTTTCGTTCCATATTTTCCATTTGACGACGAAAATGAATCCATTGCCGACGTTTCTCAACCGCCAAAACCACGCAAAACTTACTATTCTGAAAGTGCCGTTTAGAAATGAAAACCGATGGAAAATGCACTGTTTGCAAGATACTCAGCTCATCGAAAACGGACTGACTGCTCGTCTTCCGAATTTCCCACTCTTTGATGAATTCTCCGTAATGTTCGCGCTCCGAAGTGAAAATTTACCCACCGCAGCCGAGCGAATATTCATTTCCAGTCCTCGCGAGAACTTTTCAAGGAGACAGCGCCCTCTGTGGTCGCATTGGATTGTGGGCATAAAAACATCCTTTCGAGCGCGCACAACACGTCTTCAAACATCCGATATTTTTCGCCTAAGTCAAAAAACAACTCTTATTTCCGAATTTCTAGCACGGCAACCTTTGGCAAATGGGCCAAGACTCTCAACTGCGGGCCGCTCTTAAGACGAGAGTTGCTTTCAGACTGTCCCGCCTGGCTCAGTACTCTGTACTGCGAAACGCCGATTTGTTCCAGCGTTTGGCACGCACAGAGAAACACCACTGGCTTCTTTCAGAAGTGTCTGAATTGCCGATCGACAGACTTAAATGACGTCCGTTCGACCACCAGGCTGGCGAGTTTCCATTAAAGTTAGCTAGCAATCGACACCTCACAGCCACGTAAGTTTCCTATCAATGAAACTTAAATCGATGTTTTAACCGCCAAATGTATAGTCTACGTCACACTATCAAACAATACTTTCCAAGCGTCAATCATTTCACGTGCCCTAAAGGTAATTCAATTCGCGCATGAATATTAATACGCAAGGGAATGAGCTGACTTGGGTTTTTTGCATACGTTATTTCTCGAAAACGAAAAGGAAATCAGCCAAAACAAATACAGAGCAATGTTTTTTAACTGGAATGAAGTCCACATGCCAAATCTCAGTTTGTATTGAGCACATCGAAAATCGACCAAAAACCGGGAGGACGTTCTTGCCCCGAGCCCTTCAATTTATCCTTGGTTCAATCTTAAGTTCCTTATTTGTTCTTGTGTATGTTATGTAGGAAAGTATGGAGAAAAATATAAATTGAACCACAACATTAATGCTTCTTGTTTTCAATCTGGACCTGTCAACCTCCTCACTAAAGATATTCTCCTTGATTTTGATTGGCTAGCATCAGACTGTCTGATTTGGCCTGTCAGATTGCAAGTGTTTGTAATCGAACAGCTCAAATCGGACAGTTTGGACCTGAAACAGTCAATTTTCCCAACAAACCATAATAACAATAAACTTTATTTACTACTGAGAACCATGAGTACAAAATGTTCTATTATGCTCAGAGCATCAATA
>JAEMWC010001070.1:180000-230000 GCA_016490735.1 Pachyseris speciosa | reverse complement strand
CCTTTGTACTTTACTAAGTCGTCAATCACTTAGTATCAGCCGAGTGGCTCACAACCTTCAAAGTCTGTAGCGTGAAGCGTAGTGTCATTAGGGGTATTGTCCATACCCTAGCATGTTTTTGATAATCGTCTGCAAAGGGCCGTTATAAAAGTCCACTCAGACCTAGCGACATTGAGATTACAAGCAGAACGAACTAACTTTGGAGTGTAAACAGCCTAAACTGGTTACTCGATGGGAAACATTAATCCGTGAATTTGTTTCTCAATTTAACGTGAAACGCGAATTACTCAATTTTTGCGTGAACGTGAAGGAATTTTGGGGATTATCCGTGACGCGTGAAAAGTCACAATATTTTTTTTTTCGTGAATGCACCCTCTGAGAACTACAGCTAAGAGTATTTTACACATTAAATAAAGTATGTCAATGTCAAGGTGGATAGAATGCGAGTGCCGAGGTTAACTCCTCATATTAAGCGTTCAATGTCGAAGTGTGTTATGAATTTGGAATACAAAGAGGAAAACTGAGAGATTATTTTGACTCGGACTGTAGAAAAGAGCGAATCAATACAGTTTGTCTGTAAACAATTACTGTAGTTTCTCTTCTTGTAAATGGCCCGTTTTGAAATGAAGAAGCACGCTAAATGGATTCAGCAGATCAAAGAACAACGATGGAAATCAGGAGTAGATTGTTTATTTACAAACCTTCTTGCGCCATCAGAGAAAACTAGTCGTTTTCCAGACTTCGGCCTCGACAATCGATACCCCGTAGACTACAAAGATCTTGTCTTAAGATTCATAATTGTAACGAATACGAAATTCTGTACTGTGGACTCTTGCGCTTCGCCCGCTAAGAATAATTTCACGGAATATTTTAATAGAACCACTCGAGATGTTGACTCACTCGAGGTTCCAGTGAAATGAACCGAATCGGCGATGTCTACCAAGATGCTTTGCGATCGTAGTACAAACACCGCCTGTTCCTACTGTAGGCCCAAGGGATGTGCATGGATTAATAACGACGTTCGAGGTATTTACCTGACTTATTTCATAACATCATTTCTGATAGATCTTTATAAAATGGAAAACACATGTATCTGTCTATGCAATTACATAAATTGCGTTCACAACTGCGAGGATCATTCTTAATTTGATTTCATTTCCCCAGTTCATACGTGATTTTAATTCAGTTTCATATACATCATTCACACTCTTCACTTTCACGGGAACATATGACTGACCCACAAGCCCACCGTAGCTAAACAATAAATTCAACTATACTTTGTTGTCCATGCCTATTCCATTTACAAATCCAAACTAAACGATGACGCACTACTCGTCCCAGTTTTCACCAATAAGCTCAAGATAGGATATCGTCTTGAATTTGGATGAAACTCAGAAAACATACAAATCTGCAAAATCTCCTTGCTTGCATTAGTAACGTTCTCAAGCCGTTGTCTTTGATAATTAATATTCACGGAGAAATTCACAGCAAAAGTTCACCAGATCTCGATCGCGCTAATTAGGATCACATATCCAAACCTCTTTTACTGATGGAAGTGCAAGTGCCTCAGCAGTTTTGTGATTCTCACCCCCTACTTATTTCATAACTAATCAAAATGGTGCTTGTCAGCAGATGTATCACTAATAAAACTGTGACTGAGGAAAATTCATTTGGTGACCACAATGGGCTCTTCCGAGCTGGTAAGTCACGTGCTACAATAACGCCAAGCTGGAGGGCAAGCAACGCACCAGGACATGACAAACAAAGAGCTTACATCATTTGAAATGGTAATTTTCTTTGTTTGTCTTGTCCCAGTGCGTTGCTTGCGCTCCAGCATGGCGTTTTTATACCACGTGACTGACCAGCTGCAAAGGGCCCATTAAGCTTTACCTAGTGGTGATGATCAGAGGCATATCTGTAGCCCAGTAGTTTCTATTTATTTATAAGTCAGCTGCAAGAAGGCGTTATTTATTTATTTACTTTTATTTATTATTGCATAAGCTCTTGACAAACCACACGGCACTCTACGTAGCCCAGTTATTGATGGTAATAAGGATACTGCACAAATTAAGCTGAAGCCACTCAAAAGGCACTATGCTTGTCAAAAAGGGACAAAACAACAAGATTGAATATTTATATACCAAGAAAGATATAGATATGGGAAGACGTCGAACTTCTGTATCAAGAGACATTCATATACACCAAGATTCACTTTCGAACATCAACTTCTCTTTGAAACTTTCAAGTGGTGTTATATGTACATCAAGATGCGTGAAATGTATATGTATCAAGATTTCTCACCTACATACATTAAGTTCCGCAGAAATATACAATATGATTCGTGATATTTTTACATCAAGACGATAAACACCGGAGGGACTTTTCAAGTCGTGTTATATGTACATCAAGGTGCGTGATATTTATACACTAAGTTTCAGCATAAATATACAACATGATTCGCGATATTTTTACATCAAGGCGATACAAATCAATGGGACTTTTCAAGTGATGTTATATGAACGTCAAGATGTGCTATATATACACATCAAGATTGCGCTTAAATATGCAACATGATTCGTAATATTTTTACGTTTCAGATAAGGATGCGTAGTATAGTGCGTAGTCAATATATTTAAATTCATACCGACCGCTGGTCAAACACAATGCCGACTTCGGGCTGTGTGGTCTGCAGTGCGCAGAATCGGTCATGTGGTCAGTGAAACGAGGGGCCCTAGGTTCTAGGAATGAGAATACGGTCCAGAATGGTGGATGTTGTACCAAACCTTCAGCACTTTTTTGATTTGCTGTTACGTACAATCCATGAAGCTATTGAAGGATTAAACTGTGAGTATGAGGCAAATCGGGCAGACAGTTTTGAATCCCGACTTTGCGATTTTGTGCGAACTCTTAATTTAATGTCAACTCGTTTAACATGTACTGGGACTGGATCAGATCGTGTACAACAGGACTTGCAAGACCTTACAAACGCTGTGCAAATGCTTCAGGAAAATTACCATTTCAGAAATGTGTTTCATAATACATCATACCAGGATGAAGTAAGAAGTTCACTGTTTGACCGCCCGTGCCCTGTAGAAGATACAGGTCGCGCATGTCGACCGCGATATGTCGTAGACAAGGATCTTATAAAGCGTCTGCGAAACGAATCCTTCAAGTGGGTGGACATAGCAAGAATGCTTAACATTTCTTCTAAGACACTTATTCGACGCAGACAGGAGTTTGAAATGCCTATCGGTCAAGATGCGTTCTCCACAATAGCAGACCAAGAGTTGGATGAACTTGTCAGGGACATTTTGGAAAGAACTCCGGATGCTGGTCGACATCTTGTGGAAGGAGGTCTAAGAGCTAGGGGATTGAAAATTCAGAGAAATCGAGTGCGTGATTCCATTGCCCGAGTGAATCCTCTGATGTCTGCCATCAGACAACACAGTTTTAGAATTGTGAGAAGGAAATACTCTGTGCCATGTCCAAATGCCCTATGGCATATAGATGGTGATCACAAGTTAATTGAGCCTTACAGGATAGTCATACATGGGGGGATCGATGGCTTTTCGCGGCTTATAGTTTATCTAAGGGCATCGACAAACAACAGGGCTTCTACTGTGCTTGAACTTTTCCGAGAAGCTGTGGCACAGTATTCTTTGCCCTCTCGAGTTCGATCCGACCAAGGCCTTGAGAATATTGACGTAGCCAGATACATGTTACATGAAAGGGGCTTGAACAGAGGAAGTATTATTACAGGAAAGTCGGTGCATAATCAGAGGATAGAGAGGTTATGGAGAGAGGTCAACAGAATGGTAGTCAGTAAATACAAGAACGTATTCATGTATCTTGAGATGCATGGTTTTTTTGATCCCACCAATGAAATGCACTTGTTCTCCTTACAATATATATACCTTCCTATGGTTAATGATTCCCTTGAGGAACTGACGCAAGAGTGGAATTTCCATGGTCTCACAACTGCAAGTAACACAACCCCTAGGCAGCTATGGATTGAAGGCATGCTGTCAAACAGTAATACTAACCTAGTTGCTGTCACTGATGTACTGGAAGACGTGCAATCGGATTTTAATGACTATGGCATTGACGATGAAGGTCCTTTTCCAGCATTACAAACTTGCAATGAGGTATCTGTTCCTGAATGCCCCATACTATTATCAGATGAACAAAGCACTGAATTGGGAAGACTTGTGGAAAGCATTAGTGATGACTTGCATGGCATTCATAAGTATTTAACTGTTGTTGACTTTCTGGAAAGTTTGGGCTGAGGATGATGTTCTTAGCAAAAGGCAAGATCCAGAAAAAAACATTATTCAAGTAGTTGAAAGCAGACAATATATGAGTGTTTCTTTTTATTCAAAATTGTTAAATGTTAACTTTACACTTATCTAACTGCTATTCCATTACTAGGTTGACAATGATCCACGATAACAGATAGTTTTTGTTAAATATCTGAACAGCTTGAAACAAGTGAAAAAGTGCAAAATCTGAAAGTGCTTTTGATGCACAAAATTAATTTCTTATGAATACCTGAACAAAACAATAACGAGAATTAGTTACAGGCCCCATAACAAGAATTGGTGTCAAAGGTCAAAGTTTATTTGAGAACATAAGATAACCTTGTCAGCTTTAGTATCAAACCACAGTAAAGGATGCACGGCTTGTATCATTGATTACTGCTAACATTACTTGACTGAAGCTTTCATAATCTGGAAACTCAGGTGGTAGCTGACATTTTAAAGTGCAAGTAGATGAAAATACACTTCCAGCTTCCCCATCAAAACTAAAAGTGATGCCCTTAACCCTTGCTCCAGAGGAATTCAGGTTTTCACTCCCTGTGAGGAACTTCGACAATTTCTTTAAATCTGGAAGACAAAAATTTAATGTCAATAGCAACTCCCAATGTACATACCATGTACAATGAAAATCTTAAACACACATTGCTAAATCATTTTAATGTGTTTAAAAGTTGCAAAGCAGCATGCTGATATATTAAGCAATGTATAGCCTGTGGTGCTGCTGGACTTGACAGGTAGGTTTTAAGGTTCCCACAGGAATACCTTTAGCAAAAATACCACACACATGTTCATTGTTGAAGGGAAATGATTCCAAAACATATGACAAACTGTCTGTCGCGTCATTCAAACGGAAACTGTGTTTAAGTTTTTTGTCACCTGCTAGTTAATTATAGCTCCTAGAGCTCGGTATGTACAGTAAATGCATTTGTTAATAATCACATTGGAAATCAGGTAATTTGTAATGAAGTTACCTTGAAGCGAACAAGAGTCCACAAAGTGCAGAAGGTGTTGCCAAACAACATGTTGACTGTCACTCATGGAGATTGGGCGCCTCAGCACTGACTTGAACTCCTCAGCTGTCATGGAGCTATCACTATGCACAAACAGGGGCTCCCATACACTTGGATGTTTTTCAATGCTTTGTAAGACATCTAAAGTTCTGAGACCCTCCCGAAATTGGTCCATGCACACTTTTCTTGTGTTTAAGACATAGTGATGGAGAATTGCCTGTGCAATACTCATTCTGTTTTGAACCTGCAAAAAACAAACACTCTAAAATCTTAATGTATCCATTATAAACACCAAATAAACATGCAAACTGTTTCACTTTACATCTGTAGTACAAAATAATCATAACTGTATTACCAGTAAACAACATTCTCTTATGTCTGCAATGTCTTATATAGTATTGACTGATGGCTAAACAGATTAGAATCACATGGACAGCTGTCATTACTGGTAAAAATTTATATGTGTAAACACACTTGTATATTCTACAAGTTGTACACATGAACTGTTATATAGATGATATATATCTCAGTTATTATATTGTACATCCTTCCTCTTTTCTTTAGTACCTGGCCAAACCAAGCAGAGATACTATAATGAAATACAGACCTCATTTTCAATGTTGTAATAACAGATTGGTCATATTAAGGAGGCTGTAAATGATAACGGTAGGGAATAGACTCACTGAAAGGTATGTAGTAACACCACTTGCACTCAAAATCTCAGTAAACCTGTCATCTTCATTCAACCTTGACATGTCTTCCTCATTAGCAAATGACAAGACCTAATGAAACAACCAAAATAACTACCCCTAAAAGACTATTCTTCTCATGTGGCTGCAGTTTTCTCTTTTCTTTGTTGTGAGTCTTAACTTTAAAACAATACTAACCATAAAGTAATTGCACACTATAAGAAGGTCCACAAAATCCTACTGGGCCTACTGCCCTCCAGTGCACTGCTAGAATATCCCTTCTATGTATGCATGTACTAATTTTTAATTCTCGTACCTGCACATAAATCATACAGTACTGAATTCAGTCATCACAGATGGAAAAAGTATTCATATTATGCAAGTCGTCAATTAATTTTATTGAAATGACAATATGGCATTGCATTCTTATTAGTAAAATATCTAATCAAAAGTACAGTCAAGTAAGATTAACTTACTGCATCTACATATTGCCTAACTTCTTGGTCACAAATATCATCAAGCAATGCATAAGGAATGGCTTTGTTTACATCAGCTGTGGCAATATACCAGTAGAAAGCTTGTGACAAAAAAGGAATCCCAACTTTAGCATGAACAATGCCATGAGCCACTGCAGTGCCAAATAGTTTCATCAATCCACTTGAGATAACACCACTATTGTAAGCAGGTGATTTTCTTAAATCAGGACCCTCAAGAAGGACAAGATGTGTAGAGGATGCCATTTCAGCAAAGAAATCAGTAAAAAACTGGCGTTTAACACCACCCAGGTCAACAGCAGGTTGCCCTCTATAGGTTACCCTCATTGGTGCAGCAGCATCAAAATCAGGATCTTTGTAGTGTGCCAAAGCATCATTAAGAATATCACCAGGATCAACTTTGATTTTCACCACATCACCTTCTACCTTGGCCCCTAACTCATTCAGCAAGGTCTCTAATGACAAACTAGCTGTACCTACACAGAAATAGATATTTACATTAATACATGTTTTAATGTTTGACCGCTTCTAAAGAGTGTTAAGGAGAGGGCTTGGTGATGACTTTATCCATCATACCTGAAAGTCGCGTACACACAACACATTCTGTACGTTGCTGCTTTAAATTTTAGCTAAAAAGTCCATAGTATTATAAAAGGGTCGACAATCCAGAGGTTTACTAAAATAAGCCTTGGGTTAAAAAATATTCAGATAAAAGGGAGGTCTCAGGTCAAAAACCCTACAAGGTCAGCTACATGACCTGACAAATTAATGGAAAATTTATAATGGTTTGGGTGAGAGCAGTGGGAATTTGACCCGCTGGATATCCTTATTGACAAACTACCTTACAGCTGTAAAACGTATCTGGAACCCTGAATTGTTGCCTAAATTAAAACAGTTGCTTTTTAAATTTCTTTACTTACATTCACGTGATTTCAGGATATCTGCTACTGCCAGGTTCAAATCCTCATCATTTTCTTGTAGTGTTTTCTTGAGGAACTCTTTTGGCATGTTGGGAAACATTTCCCTTAACTGACTGACACAGGCTTGATGGAAGTGGAACAGACATTTCATTAGCATTGACTTCTTACTGTATAAGATTGATGTCATTTTATGATACTAGCAATAATAAAATAATTTGTGATAATTGCAAAAAGGAGAACAGGTTTCAAAGACTATTAACAGACTGTTGAAACAATAGATCTGAATGAAAGACATCATTGCCATCAACTGGCAGCATGTTTTAGATACAGGTAAAGTACAAGTAGTTCAACAGTAATTCACACTAATGTAAAAGCACATGTACTAAATTGTGGTAAACTAATATTTCACATAAATGTGATGCACAGACAACAATCAATACTCTATACATTTCAACATTTCAGAGCAGTGTAATGAAATGAGACACCGCTCAGCACTGAAATGCTATAGTATGAATGTCTTCACATAGAAACAAACATTAATTATAAGCCATACAACCATTTACCACATGCAACCCAATACAAAGAGATTTTCATATAAATTTTCCATATCTAGATACACTGTAAATAAGAAAACCTTATTATGTCCCTTCACACTAAAAAAATATATTAATAATAGTAATATAACTAACTTATTACATGCATGCTATTTTGAATGCAGATACCTGTCTTTTGGTCATTCGTTGTAATACATGTAACTTCAACTTCAAGTGTGTCTGAGTCATGCAAAGTGTCACCATCCTGAAAACTACCACTTGACTGTGAGCCAATGCTACTGACTTGGATTCTACCTTATAGTTAGAACAACATAGTAGGATTCAGTTTGACTAGTTCAAGTGTGTCACTTCTAAAGCTAAACCCAGTCATGACATTTGTGGTTCCAATGTTTTGTGATCATACACTGTAGTCAAACATGTAACTTACAAAATTATTTTTCAATTTCCAACCAATGACTTTTTGGCAAGGTAAAAAAGCCAAAAAAACACACCTTCCTGAGTAAGATTTACTAACAAGTCCTCCACTCAGTGACTGACTATGCCTTGTATACAATGTACACCTGCACATCTACATGTACATGGAATTGAATAATAGTAACAACAGGTACCTCTGACACTGGTCTCTGGAACACATTCTGTCCCTGTCCGTACTTCCAGCTCCTCATTACCTTCATCCTCAACATCAGTTATCTCATCTGCCGGCCAGACTTTTAGCCTTTTCATTGCTCTAACATATATTGGTCCTTGGCGACATAATCCAGCTAGTGTGGCAGCTGTGAGCTCCTTATCCCCAAAAAGGTTGAGAGGGCATATGCTTTTACCTATGGTTTTCACAAACTCAAATGGGATAACACCTCCCTCCTCATCCTGTAAGACATCAACCAGGGCACTCCCCACCTATATGAAATAAAAAAAAGCAAATAGAAACACACAATAGCAACACCATCCTCAATCTCCTAGCCTTTGTTGTTTCAAAAATTGCCCTACAGTTCCTCAAACCAATTCTTCTGGATTATCTACTCTTAGTTACTTGAAATGGAAGCGTTATACTATATATGCACTGGAAATTTCCCATTCTTTGCACAATAATCTTAGCATAATTTAGAAAATGAGGTCTATTAGTGCTTATTGGGACAAAGGATATTAAGGTAAAAAAAATATGGGTACATGGCGAAAAAAGCAACCAAAAACAGGGAATGTTATGAGTAAATTGCTCACTTGTTCATTTTTTGCCAGAAAAATAAATTGGTTCATTGCTTAAGTTTGTGTCAAGTAAAAGAAAAACAATAAAACTGCAAATATTTGTATTTTTCTGTCAACTTTTGGCACTAATGCCCTCAGCGAGAAAACCATACCCATCCCTAAGTGCCAGACTTGTTGAAGTGAAATAATATCAAAAGTAGTTACTATATTTAGCATTAGAGGGTACCAGATATACAGATCCCCTATGGAGGCCTCGAAAATAGAAAAGACCTCTCCTTCCTGCACCAGCCAATTGAAACAAGAAACACTATCACTATGCCTATGTATTCCACAATTCAAGACTTTAAACAGCTACTGCTTGATTCCTTGCTTCAATCCCACACACTATTACTTTGTTTTAACCTATTCCAGTTCAAAGATGAATACCGAAGCAAAATACTTGGAAAGGGAGGGTGTAGAAACGAGAAGAATTACACATGGAATAATATAAACATAGCAGCTATGAAATGTACCTTAAACTTCAGTTGATTCTCGTCCCAGCTCTTGTCGAGGGGGAAGCAATCAATTATTAGGCCCATTTCCTGCAGTTTTCGTTTTTTACCAAACCGTGGCACTTCGTCTATGTCAGGTGCCGGAAGCAACACCAGTTCTCTACTGGAGATACTATGTGAAGTTGGAGATTTTCCTTTCCAGGCACATGATTTGGATTTCCCTTTCTTTCCATTTCCGTTACATCCATAATTTACTCGTGGATTATAAAATGGAGGACGCTGTGAGCCTACGTTTACGGTACCAACGGTACGGGGAATCTGAAATCGTCTGGACAACTCTTCTTCAGCAGTACGGAAATTCGCTCCAACTTCTCTTGATCTTTCGCGAGGCACTTCTTCTGTAATTGCTCTGTAAACACGGCGAACTAACGACGAGATTGCTTCCTCGTTTGGAAGCGACGTACTGCTTTCGTTTGCCGCCATTTTTTCCAGCACATGGGTTCAACACACGATGATCGACCAGCGGGGGATCTTGATACCCATATAACATCACTTGAAAAGTCCCATTGTGTGTACCATCTTGATGTAAAAATATCACGAATCATGTTGTATATTTATGCTGAAACTTAGTGTAAATATATCACGCACCTTGATGTACATATAACACGACTTGAAAAGTCCCTCCGGTGTTTATCGTCTTGATGTAAAAATATCACGAATCATATTGTATATTTCTGCGGAACTTAATGTATGTAGGTGAGAAATCTTGATACATATACATTTCACGCATCTTGATGTACATATAACACCACTTGAAAGTTTCAAAGAGAAGTTGATGTTCGAAAGTGAATCTTGGTGTATATGAATGTCTCTTGATACAGAAGTTCGACGTCTTCCCATATCTATATCTTTCTTGGTATATAAATATTCAATCTTGTTGTTTTGTCCCTTTTTGACAAGCATAAGGCACTAAGGCCACAAGGTAGCGGGCATTACCCCTTAAATCTACCGAAGCAAAGATTGAGCCCAAGCATTAGCAGCCATGAACAGCTGTTTCGGCCTTGTTAGGCCTCATCAGCATGACATAGCTAATGCTCAGGCTCAAGTACCCACATATCAATAAAACAAGCAATGGAAACGTAAAGCTTGTGGGATGTGGCTGGAGTGACAAGGATACTTCACAAATTAATGTGATCAAGTAAGCTGAAGCCACTCAAAAGGCACTAAGGCCACAAGGTAGCGGGCATTACCCCTTAAATCTACCAAAGCAAAGATTGAGCCCAAGCATTAGCAGCCATGGACAGCTGTTTCGGCCTTGTTAGGCCTCATCAGCATGACATAGCTAATGCTCAGGCTCAAGTACCCACATATCAATAAAACAAGCAATGGAAACGTAAAGCTTGTGGGATGTGGCTGGAGTGACAAGGATACTTCACAAATTAATGTGATCAAGTAAGCTGAAGCCACTCAAAAGGCACTAAGGCCACAAGGTAGCGGGCATTACCCCTTAAATTGGTAGATTTAAGGGTTAATGCCCGCTACCTTGTGGCCTTAGTGCCTTTTGAGTGACTTCAGCTTACTTGATCACATTAATTTGTGAAGTATCCTTGTCACTCCAGCCACATCCCACAAGCTTTACGTTTCTATTGATGGTAATACTCTCACATCACTCAGTTACAGTCCGAACTTGTCCGTAGAGCGGGATTGTAGAGTTTAAAGACTTTAAAACTGTGCGACCAAGCAGAGCTTACTGAGGTCTATTGTTATTCAAAAACAAAACTAGGGGTAACCACACACTTTTTTTATAATTAACCCCCAACACTGTTACGTATTTAAAAGCTTCTCAGGTCAGCTATAGGGCCTAATTATGATTTCCTTTAAGATACCAATAGCCTTCGCTAAGAGCTGCTTTTCCTGCATTCTCATAACCCAGGCAAAGCTACCTCTATATCAGGAGACACCGTCCTTCAATTAGCAAAAGCAAATTTAACAGGTAAATGTCACTGGCACTTGTTACTACTTTAAGAGTTGCTTTCCGTGAATTTAAACTTTCCCTGAAGCAACAAAAGCTCTCGGTCAACACTTAGTGTTTTACGTAAAAAATGACAGATACCTGGTTAATGAGCAATCAGAGGCATCATTTAACAAAAGCGCGATTTCAAAACAAAATCAAACGACCGCGTTGGATTAAGGGTGATAATGTGCCTTTAAAAACACGAAAATCAACCACGCACTGCAATGTTTTGTTCAACCGGGAAAAAAAAAGTTACGCAGAACTTAGGGCGTCTTCTGTATCACTGGCATCGGTTCTTTTCTCTGCTTTTGATTGTCCAGGTTAGGATGGTATTGTTGCGTTCGGTGTGAGACTCGTTTACTAATAACGATCACATTCAAGTGACTGTTCGTTGCCAGCGTATGGTACTGTTGCTGTTAACTGCGGCCTTGTCTGCTCACCCCAGTCCCGTTGACAATCATTACTAATTAAAAGCTAAATATAATTCCAAGCACTTCAACTTCTTATCTCTCTCAATTGTTTTAATTATCAAATTAACAGCATTGCCATACAAGAAATTATAACGGAACTAAAGAAAATCGCGCGCTCTGATTGGTCAATTAAACATTTACTATTTGCCCATGGGTGAACGCTGCTGATGATAGCTGACGTGTGCGCTGTTTATAAACTCAAATTTCGCTTTTTTGGGCGAGATTTGACAAAATTTGTATCGTTTCAATCGTCATAGTGTGTACCGAAGTATTAAGCCGTTGCAATTTTTGTGAATGAAGTTTCCCGCGCCTGTTTTTCATGGTCATGTAAGTTAGTGCAATTAAGTGGGACTTTGCTTTCTCTACGATGTTTATGTTATGTTATAAAACAAATGGTAAACGGATCGGCGTGCACTATTGAGTTACGGATGCACATGGGAGGTATGCTAAGCACTCAAGAAGCTAGAGTCGCTCTCGGCTGCGCCTCGAGCGACTCTTACGCTTCTCTTGTGCTTAGCAATCTCCCGCGTGCATTCATAACTCAATAGTGCACGCCGATCCGTTTACCATTTGTTAAATGGGCAGCATATTAGTTTGTTAAAGAGAACAATACTGCGTTTCCTACCAGGGATCAAACTCAGTGCACTATAGTCATTCAAAAGGCATTATATGAGCCACTAAAGGACTTTCACATGAACATTTCTTCTCAAAGTATAAAACAATTTATCAACGAGCATAGTTTTGGTGACAGTGGTTATAGTATAAAATTATTAAAGGAGCCAAGGGGTTTGTAAAGATTATTATCTTATTACAATACGAAAGATACCTGATGATTTCACACAAGACGACCAAAATTCTTGTGTGATCTTTAAGTTCACCACTGAGTTCCATATAATCGTGGAATTTAAATCGTTTGGCATGTAATAACTGCGATTTAATTTAGGCAAAGAGGAACTGAGCGAGTTCACAGGAGAAGCCAACATGGATTTAACTAAATAAATCGCTCACCTACACTACACTTTAATTGTCACATCTACAAAACGTTATCCCCACCTCGTTTTTCGTCTCTTCTCTTGCCCTTGCTAAAATAATATCAAATATAGAAAAAGTAACACGTGAGATGATATTAAAAAAGAAATAATAACTGAATGATAAAATAATGCGTACCTTCCGCTTGCTTTCGTCCATGGCGACAGCGGTAAAGGTGACTACGTGTCGGGAAATCACTTTCCATGGCGGGAAATCACTTTCAGTGGTGCTTGAGCTCCAATGTGTCACGCAATATGTCACAGTATGTCAACATTTCTCCACTGTTCATTGTAATATACTTTTTGTTTATTACTATTTTATCCCATCCTTGATCCGATCCGTGATCCGTGATCCGATTCGATCCGAACCTACTTTTGTCGACGCCGAGGTTTTCGCTAAGCGCGGTACGTTTGAAAATTATGAATGTTTGGAAATTTTCTTAGGGGCGTTTGATTCCATGTGACTGAAACTGTGACTTTCATGTGACTGAAATTTGTACAGATGAAATATAAAAGCCACAAACACTTACGCGCCTAACAAATGCAAGTGCTTTGAAATGACACAGTTTTTATGCCGCGTAAAAAGCTAAAACTTGAGTTGTATTTGTCGTTGAAAAATGATTTCAGTGTCTTTGGAAAGCTTAATAAATGTAGTTTCTGTTTATCCAATGGACCGTTAAAGCATATAGAATTAATCGCATTTCTCACCGAAAAAATATGAGTTAGGAAAATTCACGAGGTATTTGTAACGAGCGCAAATAATATGCAGATTAAAGATGTAAACAACGGATCGATCAACGCTATCTTGGCGCCTCAATAAATGTGACAGTTCTATTGTTTTTTTTTGTTTGTTTTTTTTACCGATAACAGATAACTTTAGCGCGTGCGCATTATCGGGATAGTGTCCCTTTAAAATGCTGCGTAAAAGCCAATCTCGTTCCCAGAGGCTGCGATCCTTTTGGCCAGCGCCAAGGATACGAACCTCTGGTCGAATCCAAAAAAGGACACTTGTGATTGGCTGGTAAAAACAAAGCAATAAACATGACCGGATTAACCGCATCGGAACTGTCAGGCAATGGCGGAACGAAAGCTACAGAAATGATCACAAGCAAAGGAAAATTACTGTCGTTGTAATAATGCGGTTAGAAACAACCGCGTTTAAGTTTGTAGAGATAAGGCGAAATTAGATGGAATCTTTATAGCTCTTAAACAGCTTACAGATGTCGATTTACAACATGTACTCCGACCAATGTTCAAGGTAATTGTGCCGTTCGTGTTTAAATAAAACTTTCCACATCAAAACCAATGATAAAGGAGTTGAAATATCTTGTTGAAGAGTTAGAGTAGGCGAATCAATGTGCAGATCATGTTCAAAGAGAGCGTAAGTTAGAAGAGGATTTCGCAACAATATGGTTTCCGTGCACAGAAATTGACAGTGAATTAATTCAATATATAAACCGAATATAGTCGTCTTTAATGAGATTGATCCATTGTCTACTAAATAATTTATACATATACCGTAAAATACTCCCTCAGAAGCTGATTTTTTCCATCTATTTTTGAGGAGGGTTGCACTTATCAGAGAGAAGGCTTATCATAAGGGAAATTGGGCTAAGTTTAAAACTGGAGCAGCAATGTTTGGTAATGTTAGGACAATCGTAAAAAGGAATAACGTTATAAACAACTATTGAATTATTGAATTATACTGCTGTTTGAGACCTCTGTCATTTTCTATGCAATGTGTCCCTCAAGGTCAAGTTGTGATAATGGTGCAGCCAAAAACATCGGACTCAGGGTACGAGTACAACACTCTTTTCTCATTCATGATCTGGGTACTGGGCATCAAACTGAATAAAACATTCTATATTTGGCAATAGGAGCAGTTCCTATTGGCTCATACTGCTCGCACTCTGCGTTTATTGCAAGGTTACCATATATCAGTGTCAAAGGAAAATTAAGTGCTTTTGAATCGATCTGTATTTTGATGGACCTAAGATTGCCTCTAATTTGGTGTCTCCTTGATTTAGCCTTGGATGTGCAGCCAAAAAACAAATCAGGATTTGTTTTATCAGAAAAGGTATCTAAAAGCCCTTAGGACTAGATTATGTCTTCCTTCTTCAATGAAGCTACTGTAGCTGTGCAGGCTCGGCTAAGCTTGGGATACTGGAAAAGACACTTGCATGTAGAAAGTGTTTTCCATTCATGGCCAGAACTAGGGAAGAATATTGCCAAAAATTAATACATTTTAACACATAAATGTACAAAATTTTCCAGAATTCTAATAGCCAGGTGTGAGGGTCAGCTATATATTCTATTTGCAGGATTTTCATTTGTTCATAAATAGATGTGTTACAAAAACTGTGTTGCGGCATAATAAATAGGCAGTCCCCCCTCCCCCAGGTCAAGGACAAGTAAGGGGGCCATGTTAAATGCCTTAGAAGTCACATTTATTTTTAGGGAACTCTTTATGGGTGAAAATATATTTCATGTAATATGTATACTTGAAAGATAAATGTATCTTTTATGAAACCATCCAATAACAAGGTGGGGAAGGGGATGGCAAGTTTTGAATAGAAAAGATCAATGACCACCAAAAACCAAAAAATCCATCAATAATAATGAAACTTTATTTGCACTTAAAAATTACACAATGATGAGAAAAGGTACTGAAACACTGTCTCATTGTAAAAGTAAAACTAATAATAAAAAATATAATTATATCAGATAATCTTCAATTAAATTTGCCGAGTCAGTAGTCTACTTCATCACATCATTAAAAATCTTGTTCTCCAGATAGCAGCTACAGTAAGAACTTCTGGGTGGGCTAACAAAAATTGAGTTGGGACTATTGTTGAGGTTAAGCTTTCATCGGCCTTTTTCTAAGCCAACACTGAAACGATGATTCTTGAGAATCCGAACCTATATTATAAGCATCCTCTAAGCGGGTAATGTAAAGCTTAATTAAACTTGCAAGCTGAGCTTCCTCTAAAAGAATCGTTGTATGTATCCTTAGAAAGAGTCGTGTTATACAAAGGAAATCGCTCACAAGTTAGCTTCTACCCCATGTATGTGACTGTTTTCTGATTGTTGGTCGATTACGGTGGAATCGCCCCTGCTGACTGCCCTAAATTGGTCCTGCTGAACGTGTTGACATGATCAACAGCCGCCATTTTGTCCTGAAACCTCACGCAGGCGCAATCAAACCGGAACCAGGATTTTTTGGTTCCGGTTTTGGATTCTTCCAGAGCGTCCGTTGCCCGTTCCGCTGGACAAGGGTAACGTAGGCTCTGGGGACGAGATTTCGTAAAAGCCTGACGGATGACTGGCACGCTTCGACATTGTGGGTGCTTACCATTTGTCAGAAAAATCCGGAAATTTCGGTTTGAAGTCAAATGGTAATGTAATTTTCCGGAACATCTTTTCGCAAACTGTGGACAACCTCCAGAGGTAGTCCTCTTTTTCCGTTCGGAACGGAATCTCGGAAATTTGCGAACTTGAGCGATTCGTTTTGTTTCCAGGTCTTTTTGCGCCAGAACGAATAAGCGCCCACAACGGAACGCCTTGCAGTAAATGTTAAGGACCAATCTCATCCGATTGGTCGGTAAATTCGGAAAATCGCTAACCATTATTCAACGGTCATTCCATCCCGACTTTTCAGACAAATGGTAAGGACCATGTGTCTCGATAATAGCAGTTAGCAACTGGACTGGGTCGAGGGATGCATAGCGTGTAGACACGTTTTGCTCGCTCTCTGAATTTCTCATTGTTGTTTTGGCTTTTATGTTTATCTAGATCTTTCTATGTCCTTAAAAAGGAAAGACCGTAAAAGTAATTCAAGTATTTCTAGTTCGGATAGTGAATTAGGGTCTCCCGACGAGAAAAGAGTGAGAGAAAAGCTGTCAAGTTCAGGTTCTTCGAGCGACGGTTCATCGAACGCCCAAGGTATGATTGCTCAAGACATGGCATGTGAACTTGATACGAAAATAGATTTGGTGCTGAAGAGGCTGTCCGGAATTGATGAGAAGCTCGAACGGTTAAATTGTTTGGCACGAATCTTGAAAAGAATTTCAATAAACTCGACAGCAGGGTCCTAAAGCTTGAATCCGCCCAGAAGGAAATGGACAAGAAGGTCGCCGAGGTACAGGCGAGTCAAGCCGAGCTGAATACCCAACTAAACGAAGTCAAAGATGCCAGTGAAAATGTTCAGAAAGTTTGTGGTGAAAAGTGTAAGGAAATTGAGGACAGATTATTGTACGCTGAGGTTTATTCAAGGAGGGAAAATTTACGTTTTTACGGCATAGACGAGCATAGCGAAGGAGAAGACTCAACTGCAGTTCTTCGTGCTTTTTTGGAACAGAAATTAGGCGTTAAGTCCGACGGGATTGAATTTCAAAGAGTACATAGAATTGGCAAACCTAAAGGTGACGGCCCAAGACCTGTGATAGCCCGCTTCCTTCGTTACAGAGACAGAGAACTCGTTTTTTCGAAAGTTAAAGTCCTGAAGGATTCAGGTTACGGCTTGTCTGCCGATTTCGCGCACGAAATTGTCCGACGGAGGAAATTACAAGGAAAGAAACTATATGATGCAAGGAAGGAGGGTAAGAGTGCATATTTTAGCCGTACGGAGCCCGAGAAGTTGTATATTGATAAAGTTCTTTCTCCTTTATAAATGTTTTTGACGGCCGTTGATCCAATCTGAATAAACTTTAAAGGACATTTCTGTTTTTAAGTCAATGAAATTTTGTGTTAATGTAATTGAGAATTATTTCAGAGAGCTTGTGTTTTTCTTGGGAAAGATTGTTTATCTCCGCTACGTACCTAAATGTATTTCTGGATTTATGTGTTTATGGTTTGGTGTATATATTCCCTCGAGTCGTTCAACGATAGCACAACAGTTTTTTCTGGCTGTCGAATACCAAAGTGTGTTTGATCGTTTTTTGTTTGTGGTGGTTTTAAATCTTTGTTGTTATGTCTTATTGTTAAGGGAGGCATTGTATCATCGGATGTATGAAATGTCAATGTTCGTAATAATTAATGCGTATCACAAGGTCGCTGTTTTCTTTTGTTTCCGTGCGGATGACAATTTTCGTTTCAATCAGTTTTATTATCTAAATGAATATAACATTTAAGATGCTTTCGGTAAATGCTCGAGGGATGAGATCTTTGGAAAAACGTAAAGCAGTGTTTGGATGGCTAATAAGGCAAGGTGTTGATATTTGTTTTTTGCAAGAGACTTATAGTACTAAGGAGGTGGAAAAAGTTTGGAAAACTCAATGGCAAGGGGATATGTTTTTTTCGCATGGTACCGTGCACAGTAGAGGGGTGTTAATACTAGTCAAAAATGAGTTAGAATTTAAACTAAATCATGTACGTCAAGACAGCCAGGGGCGGTTTATTGTGTTAGATGCGATAGTACAAGGTCAGAGATTCATCCTAACTAATATTTACGCTCCAAATAAGACTGAAGAACAAATTGTATTTTTTGATCAAATTAATGATGAGCTGGATATTGTTCTCACAGATGATAACTGTAAAATCATAATCGGCGGCGATTTCAACGTAATGCTTGACCCTGATCTAGATGGTCATGGGGGTAATCCTAAATTGCGAGAATCCGTAAAACATATTGAAAATATTTGCCTGGCTCATGATTTAGTAGATATTTGGAGAGTTAGAAATCGGAAACAAAACGTTTTACTTGGCGGCAAAAAAAACCTCTGGTGCAGAGAAGACTCGATTTCTGGTTGATACAGGATTCATTTCAAGAAGAGATAGACGACGTTCTTATTATCCCTTCCATTAAATCGGATCATTCGGCGATCGTATTATCTATTAATAGTCTCGAGAATTATACGCGGGGACCTTCATTCTGGAAATTTAATGCTAGCCTACTTGATGACAAAGACTACGTAGCCTTAATTAACGATAGATACCAGACTTGGATTGAAGAATTTAAGGACGTTCAGGACCCTAGGCTGTTCTGGGATCTTTTGAAATACAAGATTAGACAAGACACAATCTCGTATAGTAAATGTAAAGCAAAAGAAAGAAGGGCTATAATATCTAAGCTGGAGGAAAAAAGTTAGGCCAAGAATTGTGTGATCAAAATCCAACAATAGAAAATTTGAATAGGTTGGAAATTTTGAAATCTGAGTACGATCGCCAATATGAATATATTGCTAGGGGAGCGATAATTCGCTCAAGAGCAAGGTGGTATGAATATGGGGAAAAGAGCAATAAATATTTTTTAAATTTGGAAATCTCGAGAGGAAAAAAGAGTTCCATTAGGAAGATTTTCACCGAAGATGAATCTCTCTCGACAGACCCCTCTGTTATTACTGCCGAACTGAGGAAATTCTGCTCTAACCTGTATACTGATAATTCAAGTTTGAATAATGCGCAATTAGATTCTTTCTTGAGTAAAGTTTCTCTACCAAGTCTCACTGATAAGCAAAAACAAACTTGCGAGAAAATGTTAACGATCAACGAATGCTACAATGGCCTAAAAAAGTTTGAAAAAAACGAATCTCCCGGTAATGATGGCCTTACTGCAGAATTTTATTTGATGTATTGGCCAATTCTTGCAAAACATTTAGTGGCTAGTCTCAACCATGCCCACGAGCATGGAGAATTGTCCAATTCTCAGAAACAGGCTGTGATTACTTTATTGGAGAAAAAAAAAGATAAAGACAAAAGGTTGATAAAAAAATTGGAGGCCCATATCTTTAATAAATGTAGATACAAAAATCGGATCTAAAGCCTTGGCTAAGCGACTAGAACCTATCTTACCTGACTTAATCCATCATAATCAGAGTGCATATGTCAAAGGTAGATCGAGTTTCGATGCCGTCAGGACGATCGACGATGTCTTGGAATACTGCAGTCGATTTGACATGGCAGGTACTTTGTTAACTATAGATTTTGAAAAAGCCTTTGACTCTATTAACCATAAATACTTATTTAAAGTTCTTGAAGCTTTTAATTTTGGACCCTTATTTGTTCAGTGGATTCGTACTTTTTACTCTAACGTATCGAGTTGTGTCCTTAATAACGGATTCGCTACAGACTATTTCAATGTGGACAGAGGGGTGAGACAAGGTGATCCTTTGTCTCCGCTTCTATTTATTATGTGTCTAGAAGTTCTTGCATGCTGTATTCGGCAGAATAATAATATTCAAGGTATAACCGTTGGAGACGACGAAGTCAAACTTGTTCTGTTTGCGGACGATATGTCTTGTTTTCTGACAGGCAGAGGGTCGTACGAACACTTAGTAAAGTGTATTGATTATTTCTCCTGTGTCTCGGGCTTGCGAGTTAATGTAGAAAAGACAGAATTTTTTAGCCTAGGATGTCAAAAACGAATTGGGGGTTTCCTTCATGATTTCAAGACTTCATTAAAGATTCTTGGCATTTATTTTTGCTACAATGAGACGGCGAGGAAAAGACAAAATTTTGATGAGATCTTGAAATCTATCAAAAGAACGTTAAATTTGTGGAGGTGGAGGGGGCTCACACTGATAGGCAGAATTCAAATTGTGAAATCTTTTGCGATCCCCAAATTTATGGCCAAGGCATCTCTGGTGCATATTTCTAAAGACCTGATACAGGAAGTGAATAAGGAACCTTATAATTTTATTTGGAGGGGTAAGGACAAGGTCAAGCGTGTATCCTTAATTAATGAGATTGAGTTCGGTGGGTTGAAGATGCTTGACATAGAAAGTATAATAAAGACTCAGAGAGTTATGTGCTTGAAGAAATATATTGAGGATTATCCCAGCTCCTGGAAATTATTTCTGGACAGTTATTTACATAAAATAGGTGGAAGAGTTATTCTGCAGTGCCAGTTTGATCTTAGTAAGTTACCTTTAGCTCTCCCTGTTTTTTACAAGGAGTGTCTTGACGCATGGTCCTCTCTAAATAAGCGAGATGTTATTACCTATCAGCATATAATGAATCAGGTAATTTGGAATCATAGGAATATTCTTAGCGAAGGGAAATATCTTTATAATTCTTTTCTGCATAAATGGGGAATTGTTAAGGTTGGTGACTTGGTTTCTAAGGATCGCTGTTTTCTCAAGAGTGATATAGTTTTGGGGATAAATGTACCAAGTCAACTTTTTGCTTTGATGGGAGTGACAAATGCAATTCCTATGAAGTGGCGTTCTATGGTAAGGGAGAATGTTTTCTCTAAGCCATCTATTCTAAAAGAAAATGCTTTCTATTTGTCTGTTAATGGCGCGACAATTAATCTTCTTGATGCTACTTCTAAACTGCTTTACAAAGAATTTTCCTCTCGCAAAGGGTCTCCCCCCTCTGCTCAAGCCAAATTTCGAGTGGAATACCCTATGCTTTCTAGGGACTGGAAGGATGTTTACTCATTGGCTTTCAAGGTCACTTTGGACACAAGGCTTAGAGCTTTTCAATATAAACTGTTAAATCGTATTATTTTCACAAACGTCAAATTGTTTGCTTTTAAAATGGTAGATTCACCGATGTGCAATTTTTGTGATGTCGAAGAAGAATCCCTTGAGCATTTACTGTTTACGTGTAAAGTAACCGATCTTTTCTGGAAAGAGGTTTTATCATGGTTAATTCGCAATGTTAAGGAGGGCTTCGAATTATCACTGTCAGATATTTTGTTTGGTAAATTTGATATTCAAAACGATTTCTTAGTTGTAAATCATATCCTTCTAGAAGCGAGATTTTTCATTTACTGTTGTAAACTACGTAAAACCATTCCATTGATTGACGTTTTCTAGGTCAAACTAGGAGCAACTCATGATTTGGAACATTTTATTGCTAAGGAAAATGGCAACCTTTTGAAACATCTAGCTAAATGGGAGTCATTTAACTTTATTTTTTCGGAAGCTTCTCTTTCTTAGTAAACGGATCGGAATATTATCAGTCAAGCGCGGCCTTTATACAGCTTTTAGTTTATTTTGCTTTTCATGTAGGGAATATAATGCTCCCACGATGTTTCTTTTTTTTGTGAATTATGACCATAAGTAGAGCTAGTGCCGTATTGTTAGTCAGTGTAATTGTTGTTGTAGTAGTGTATTTAGTGTATCATTTGTACTGTTAGCGCGGTAATTGTTAAAATATTTAAGTAGTCCAAGTATTGCATTATTAGTAGTGTTAGCAACACAAATGTTTTAATTGTAAAAGTGTTTTTTCTTCTTGTTGGAATAAATAAAATAATAATTAAAAAAAACAAAACAAAACAAAAAAACCCATAAGAGTTTCTAAATATTTCGAGGGACTTCACAACTCTGCTTACCCTGCAAATCACTACAGCCCGCCCTGCAGAGAGGTCTTTTAGTGCCCTGAGAAGACTCAAGACCTACTTGAGGTCAAAAATGAAAGAGGATCGTCTTAGTGGGCTTGCGCTAACTCATATTCATAAACAGGATGTTTCTTTGAATGCTGAGGATATCCTTGACGATTTCGCAGCCTGTGGAAGCAGGAGGATGGAGCTCCTCTTTTAGGCTACCAAGTAGTTCTTTTTTCTTAAATGGCTAGAAAAAAAGTTTGCCATTTTAAACCTTTGTACTCCTGATCTCACCTTAGCAAAACGGCGACAGCCGAGCGGCAAATGCATAATGATTAGTGGCATTAGTGGTTCTATTAATATATCTAAAAGCGGACCGTGGCGGATCAAGGGGTAGGATAAGGGGATTGCAACCCTTCTAGGAATACCTTTTATCTTTCTCAAATTTGTGTGCATGGTAATGGGGAGTCCAGATCACATTCATTCATGGCAAATAAAACGGTCAATTTGCAGTCACGATAAACAAAATGGCTTGCTTAGGGAATACTGGATTATTAAAATTTTGGCCTCTGGTTTAACATTATGGTGACATTCAGGGTATATATCTTGACTTCATAAATACTTTATGAGTCTAAGGAATGCATGAAATTTAGAGGTTTTGAGGAAAAAAATTTCCCGGAGAAGCATGCCCGCGGACCCCCCTAGGAGCTCGCAGCTTCGGCGCTCGATACACGCCTTCGGCGTGATAACGACTCTCACGTTAAAAACAGGGCTGAGTTGCTCGAAGCATGGTTAGCGCTAACCATTGGTTAAGATGTATTAAAACCTACAGTTTGTCATGGCATTTAACCCCGGTTAACGCTAACCATGCTTCGAGCAACTGGGCCCTCCAGGCCTACAACTATTCAAAAACCTCGCTACGCCCCTGACAGTTTCCAAATGACACTACCCCAAATTCGGAATTCGGGCGGATTTGTAGTCGGTTTTCTGACAGTGTGATAATTGTACAACACACCAGTTGGTGCTATTCACACGTTATTATGACTTCAGTTCTGACAAACTTCAAACAAGAAATAAATCATAAAAGCAAAAACGGTATTTCCTAAGCATATATGCATAGGTTAAAAATAGTAATCAAATGATTGGTTAATTTTTTAATTAAGCTTGAAACGAATGTATCTCCGTTCTCTCTGTGGAGAAATTAAAGAGTACTCACTCGTTGCAAATTGCTTTGCTTAACATTAAAAAAGTGACAATGAAATGAAATAAGTAAGACAATGAAAAACATTGTTAAAAAAATCAGTCTTTTATGCAGCCTTGAGCGACTTTGGTCCTTTGTATTTGAACCTGATTTACTGAGGACAAAAGCAGTAAAATCCAAAACGCAGAGCACCATTTGAAGACGCTGGCACGAACTACTTTCGAACTACTTTGGTCCTTTGTGTTTGAACCTGATTTACCGAGGACAAAAGCAGTAAAATCCAAAACGCAGAGCACCATTTGAAGACGCTGGCACGAACTACTTTCGAACTACTTTGGTCCTTTGTGTTTGAACCTGATTTACTGAGGACAAAAGCAGTAAAATCCAAAACGCAGAGCACCATTTGAAGACGCTGGCACGAACTACTTTCGAACTACTTTGGTCCTTTGTGTTTGAACCTGATTTACCGAGGACAAAAGCAGTAAAATCCAAAACGCAGAGCACCATTTGAAGACGCTGGCACGAACTACTTTCGAAGTTATAATAGTAATGTTTGAGTGTAATGTTTAGAAAAACAGCATTCTTTTAACAAATAAAAAAAGCCTTAACCGTGCTTTGTTCTGTTGTAAGGCACGCAAGGAAGTGACGAGAGCACGAAAGAAGTAGGAATAAGTAGATGTGTATTTTCAAGTGGAACCTCTACAGCACAGGTGAATTAAATAAATTTCAGCTTCTAACATTTGGTTTAATTGTTGTTACTTTTGTTAAGGAATGAAACTCATATTTATCTCTCGATTGGATGTAAATAATAATCATCAACACTCGTTTTGGACGCAAATTTATAAACAGTAAGTTGAATTGTTTGTTTCTTTGGCTTGCGAGCGAACGAGTGTTTTTACGTCGCTTGGCTGACTGTTTTTCGACGCGCCTCATCAGTGTTAAGAAAATTTTACCCTTTTGTTATTAACACAAATCGGAATGAGTCGTCGTAACATTAAGGATTTTCAATTGTGCTTTCAGAAGTTACTGAAATTGCTGCGCGACTCGGACAACTTTAACTTCAACTTCAACTTCAAATTTCAGCAATTTCTGAAAATACTCTTGATTTTATGCTGTTATTTGTGGTTTTACCGGCAGAAGCGTCTTCCAAATCCATTGAGGCTAACGCTCGTTTTCAGACTCGTTTTCTAGGTCGTACAAGAAGTCTGGGTCAAAATAAAAACCAAGGACAGAAAACTTCCGAAATTCCATTTGGGTCGATGGAGTGCGTAGCTGGCCGTGCATCTGTACTGTCATAAAACACGCTGTTTTAACCAATCAGAGCGCGCGTTATATCGAAACTTTATTACAACAATAGATAAACACCATGTAATTAAATTAAAATTATTTGACTTCGAAATACACGTGTTTCGTACCGTGTAGTAATGCTATCAGAAGAGACTCAGAAGAACTGAACCAAAACTCTTGTTCGGCTATTTTATGAGTCCGTCGGGTATCCGTTTTGAGTCATTCACAATCGCACTTTCCAGCTAACAAATTTTGTTATCTACCATGGGATAAGTATACAAATTCTCCTTAGAACTGGTGTAGTTGTAGCTTATCTCAAGGACAATGCATGGTCCACAAAAATACTATCAACGTAAGTGTCACGTGCATGTATTATATATAACTACGTTTTACGTACCTCTCTGATTTTTCCTTTTCCGAGGAGTGGCGACATCAATGCAAATCGTTTTATCTTTCCAATAGCTGCAAGCTGTCAATCGCATTGTGGAATCGCGGCCTTAATTAAGCCGGCTTGCGAACAACTACGAGTCAAAACCGCGGTACCGGCTTCCTTTTAACACCACTCAGTTTGCAGTTATTATTATTCACGTCCACACTCGCACAAAACGGTTACCAGTATCATATCAATGGGTTGAAATAAATGGAACATCGTGCTCTCTGATCAAAGTTCGAGTCTAACATGAACTTAGGGCGTGATGTTTTGAATTATATGTGACAATAACCATCACTGAATACAGCACTGAATAATATGCTACCAACAAAACAATACAACGCATTCTTCGTAAAGAAACAACGCTGTCATCGTTACTGGAGGAAGAAAGAAATGGCTGCGTACATCAAAACCCTTTCATATCATCTCAGCGGAACAAATGGATTTTACTGGTTGTAGCAGTTAGTTAATTTTTTTTTCTCTCTGTTGCTGATATCTTCTTTTTTCTTCCGTTCTTGTTGAGTAAACTGTTGACATAAGTCTGACATAAAACAACTTATCGAAACCGCAACTGAAAGCAAACGTCACTCGCTGTGAAAAGCCTGATCTAATTCAACACACTACTTTAAATAAAATTGAAAAAAATTAAGGAGAAACTATCGATATAATTTTTAACTTAATAAAAAAGTTCAGTCCGGTACATGAAAATCTTGTATTTAGCTTTATATTTTTCTGAAACTGTTTAACGCTTCATTACGATATTTTTTCTGCGCATACTTTAATAGCCACTTGGCTACAACCATAACATTGCAAATATTAATTTTAAGGGATGGAGGGAGGAGGGTGATGGGAACAAGTTACACCTTCCTTCTTTCCTCCCCCCCCCCCTCACCCCCAGGGGATTTAAATATACAGAATATGGAGCTACGCCATTGGTGGTAACATGGTACCGTGGGCCGATTTGAAAGATAAGTTTTGCTCGATATTTTTACCGCTTTCCGTGGTACCTTGATGCAGGGAAAGGCAGAGATCGACATTTCCCTACATCAAGGTACCACGGAAAACCAACAATGGACATTTTTCTTTGATCTGAGTAGCACGCTCAACCTCGCTTTACCACAGGGAGCCAACACAACTGTGTGACCGTTGGGTATTTTGAATTTAGTTGAAATGTATGGGAATATCGAAAAGGTTCATATTCTCGTAATATGCTACGGTTTATATCCACATATAAGATCAAAATAAACGTCTTTTTACCTGAAATGTTGTGTATTGTCGTTCTGGTAGCTGAAAACGGCGAATTTTAGCGGTTTCAAGAGTTTTGCGCGAGACGTTTACCTGAGCGTATATTAGAGGGAAATTTGTCGCGCGGGAGGGGAGGTAGGGGCAAATAAACAGGCTGGTTGGTAGAAAGATCGATGCTGATTATTTGCCCCTACTTCCCCTTCCCTCGGGATGATGTTTTGAAAGGGCTTTGTTTGTTATCATCCAATCGGAAGGGAGCAAACGGCGTGACTGTTACAGCCACCACACTAAAGTCCAGCTACGGATCCTTCGATCTTCGATTGCTAGATTTCTCGATATTATTTGAGGCCTAGCGCTTTGAGTTTCGGACGGATTTCGAATATAATGGTACGACAAGAAACCTCTGGCTTTCAGCTTGCCCAGTGCGTGGCTTGGAAGCTATGCGATGGGAATTTGCTCTTAAAAATCGGCTCGGCGCTGGACCAGTCCAAAATCGTGGAAGTCAGATTTTTTCATCCCTCTTCTCTCTACTAAAAACGCTCAGGTAAACATCACACGCAAAACTCTTGAAATCGCTAAAATTCGCCGTTTTCAGCTACAAGAACGACAATACACTGAATACACAACGTTTCATGTAAAAAGACGTCTATTTTGATCTTATATGTAAATATTAACCGTAGCATATTACGATAATATGAGCCTTTTCGATATTCCCATACATTTCAACTAAATTCAAAATACCCAACAGCCACACAGTTTGTGTGGGTGTCCTGTGGCTTTACATACACTAGTTATCTCCGCACTGTATACCGTATTTTCATTCGCTCCACTCATGCGATCAGATCTGCTGAAAGCAAACTGAAAATGTCAGTGTGGAGCAAGGACTTGGACTCTACTAGTGAACGATTAATAGGTTCATTGTCACGTTTGAAACACTTAAAGAACATTAACTTTCAGTACGAGGCTATCTGGATGAGCGTGAGGTTTGAGTTATGGTTAAAACAGTAAACATTGTTCTGAGGCCTGCAAATTGTATGATTGTATGTTTTTGTTTCGAAGGAAAAAAAACGTGTTCGTCGCGTTAATCGCTGTGAGTCCGCTTACCCATGCGAAATGGATTCCCAGAAAACTTGGAATTCCTAGGAATTCCTAATTCCAAACAATTCCAAGTCATGCAAATTAGGATAAAGCCAACGGCTTGGAATTTCTTAGAATATCTGGGAATGTTTACTTATCCAGTTGGGAATAACTTGGAATTCCTAGGAATTCCCAAAAATTCCAAGACTAAACAGAAATCGCATTTGGAATTGCTGGGAATGTCTGGGAATCAATGGTAAACTGAGACATCAAAATGCAAATTTGAGAATTAGGAGGTCAATCAACATCAATTTAAAGTTCCACCACTTTAGTTAAAAAAGACTGCAAAGTTTTGTGATTCTGTAAGATCAAGACTTTAATTCTTTCAAGGAGACACATTTATGACTAAGCCTAAACAAAGTGCTACTAAACACAACATAGCCCTAATAAAGACAAACAGACAATTGCATAAAATATATATAATACAATCCTTAAGTCACGCATTTACTCAGTGACTTTTCCGAATTAATTAAAGCTCATGAAACTTGCGCGTTCTTTGAAATGAAATGGACGTAAAAGCGAGCTCGAGAGTTAACGACGGATTTTTCTCACCTTCACCAACTCATTCGACTCTTTGCTTCCTCGATAAAGATCGACAACAAACATCTAAAGGATGTTTTACACTGAACAGAAGATGCATCTCTTCATAAAGTGTGTTTTCGTCAAAATCTTCGCCAGAAATTGGATTCACATTTGCTTGGAAAGCTAACACAGCGTGTTTCCCTGAAGCCCCCAGTCAAGCAGTCCAGCGGATGTTACACGGCAACAGCCAATGATAGTGTGCGAATTTTCACGTGACTATCCTCATGCTTTTACTGAACAAAGAACTTCTATTCATTCCCTCTTGGCGCCCATGTTTGAATTCTCTTTTCGTTTGGTCTTGAATGCGAATAATTGTTCGGGAAGATGGGTGTTTGAGTGGTTTAGAAGGAGAATAACAACAGCGTTATTGTAGTAAATGAAAGACTGAAGTTTGTGGCGCCGATGTTGAACGAAATGAAGGCATCACCGTGGATGTATCAGCCGGCACGTGATTTAATAGCGGCAGGCAAGCCATTTATATTAAAAGCAGGAATTTTGAAAGTGTTTGTTAAGTAAATACTCTCTCACTTTTATTACAAATAGGAACAGTTCTTAAATTATAAAAGTCCGTAACTTGTCAACAGCATAGTAAAACTTGAAAGAACAAAATCATCGCGTAACAGAGTGCTCCTTGAACTGCCGTCGGCGGCAAAGTCTAATCCATCGCGGCCGCGGACGTTCGTATCTTGAGATCTTTGAATCGTCAGTATTTAACGGTTGTAAAACTACAGATCGAGTTAACTTTAGGCCAGTTATTCGCTAGGTCTAATAAATTATCTTGAGTATTCTAGTGAATGAATGACGCTACATGTAATTTGCTAATGATCACTGACGAAATCTTATTTTTCTTTCAGACAGAACTGCTGGAGCAGGACATTGTTGACATCACCTAATCCGCGGACAGCAAAGGAAGCTCCCTGAACAGCACCAAAAAATTAAATCAATAAGCTAAGTCCACTGTTTGCCGTTTTTCCTTTCATCTTGTTCCAGTTCATGTAAATTTTAAAATCAAGATCGGCTTTCCCTTGAATGCACAAGTTTGTAACATAATTTTTTACATTTTTTAATGTTTGACAATAATATTAGTATGTTTCAGACAACTACGCTTAACTTTACCCGATACTGTGTACGTAAAACTTTGGAAAAAAACAAATCCCGTTGGCCTATGTAGTTTAATGATTCGAAGTGATTTGTCTGCTCATTGTAAATAAAAATTTGTTGGACAACTTTAAATCAGTCTCATCCTTTGCTTTCATCACTAAAGGACTTATTTTAACATGGTCTTAGATGCTTAGGAGAAGTGCTTAAAATTCACGGTTTAATTCTGGGATATATTTTTGGATACAATGTCTGACTTGGAATTTCTGGGAATTTCTAGGAACTTGGAACCTAAGCACTTCTAACAGCAAAGCTGGGAATTCCAAGTCCTGTTCCACATGGCCTTGGAATTTCTTTGAATTTCTGGGAATTGAGAACAAGTACTATTTTAACTGGGAATTCCTAGGAATTCCAAGTCCTGTTCAATATGGCCTTGGAATTTCTGGGAATTTCTGGGAATTGAGAACAAGCACTATTTTAACTGGGAATTCCTAGGAATTCCTAGGAATTCCAAGTCCGAATTTACCGTGAAAATTCACACCTCTCATTCCTAGGAATTCCTAGGAATTCTCAAAGTTATTTCGCAAGGGATTTTCCACATCACTTATAAGGGTTGAGCGTTTAACTTTATCTTTTCCTTTCCAAATAAAATTAAAAATAATTTTATTTGCTTCTTTAATTATGTCTTTATGTATACATACTAAACCAGCTCTATACATAAAGATTGGTATAACAAATGTCTTAACAATTTGAATTCGTCCGATAATTGTTAGATTTCTCCAGTTCCAAAGAATCAACTTTTCACGAATGGATTTCAGAATATCTTCAAAATTCAGCTTTTTCCAAAGGATTTGATTATACGTGAAATGAACTCCTAAAATTTTAACAGCCTTCTTAATGGAAATATTTCTAACGGAGGATACTGCAGGAGCTACTTTTGGATCTTGTTTTCCCAAGAACATTGCCTCCGTCTTTTCATAATTAATTTGAAGACCAGAACATAAAGTAAAACTTTCCACAGTGGCAAACAAAGCATTAAGCGAAGTGTAGTTTTTAAGAAAGACTGTCAAATCATCTGCAAAAATCTCTAATTTTATCTGTTCTTTGTCCACCAAAATTCCTTGAATCTCTTTGTTACAGCGTATGTCAATAGCTAAAATTTCTAAACAAATTATGAATAAATATGGCGATAGTGGATCGCCTTGATGAACACCTTTAAGAACTTGAAAGGGGGTTGTTGTGTAACCGTTATTCATAACGGCACTAGAATGATATGTTATTATAAAATGTTTTTACCCAATGGATCAGAGATGGGCCAAAGTTAAAAGCAGAAAGCGCCTTGAACATAAATCTGCGAGTGACTGAGTCAAATGCCTTCTGGAAATCTATAGCCACTAATAGTCCGTTAATTCCTTTCCTTTGCGTGTACTCTAAAATGTCATCTATAGTTCTCACTGCATCAAGAATGGTTCTACCTTTCACGAAGGCATTTTGATTGAAGTGTATTATGTCAGGTAGCACCTTCTGAATTCTTGTGGCAATAGCTTTCGAGCCAATTTTAGCGTCAACATTTATTAACGAAATAGGTCGCCTATTACCTAATTTTCGCTTATCTTTCCCTTTCTTTTCAATTAGTGTAATAACAGCTTGCTTTTGAGTGTTTGACAATTCGCCGACCTCATATGAGTAGTTAAGACAATCAACCAATAAATTGCCTAAGGAGTTCCAGAACATTTTATAAAATTCAACAGTGAGGCCATCATTTCCGGGTGATTTGTTATTTTCGAATGAATTCAGCCAATCAAAGCATTCCTTCACTGATAACCTTCCTTCGCAAAGACCACTCATATTGGGGAGAGTTTATGTATCTCTGGTCTGTGAAGTAATGGGTGATATTCGTCTAGCGATTCTTCATTTGCCGCGTACAAATCGGAGTAAAACGTTTCAATCTCTTTCATAATTTTTTTTGGGTTTGTAGTGAGCGTACCATCACTAGTGAACATTTTTCAAATACAGCTCTTTTTGCCTCTATGAGATTCTAACCCCAAAAAATACTTGTTGCTTTTCTCCCCCTTTTCGTACCAAAATGTTAAATGTATAGTCTTACATGCTTCAAACATCAGCCTGATGACGAATGAATTTTTCTTAGAGAATTCCTCCTTTATATTGGAACATTGCTTGCTGTATAAATAATTTTGTTATCATTGGATACAAGAAATTTTTATGCACACAATAAAGAGCTACAGCCATCAGGCATGATCAGTATAATGTACATCTTTATGATAAGTGCATGAAGTAATTACTCATTATACACCGTATAAGCCTGTAAAAGCCAAGACGCATACACGCAAAAAACGTGCGTGCCCTTTGCATTTCTGCACTGCACTGTAGCTCAAAGTATCCTGTGAAACTTTCATATCACCCAAACTGTTTAGAACAAGTAAAACACCTAAACCTATGTGTATAGAGTCCAATGGACCCTGAATGGAATGTCTTGAGTAATGGCTGACCTAGTTTGTAGTGGACATAACATTAATATATGTTTGCTCGAAACATGACTGCAGATATAGTCCAAGAAAATCAATCTTTTGAAGTAGCCTCCTTCGCAGACATCTTTGGGCTCGACTCAAGTGTTCCTTCCCCACGAATGTCTGCTGAACTGAACTGCCACTTCCATTCGCCAGCGGTTAGCCTTTGTTTTGAAGAAACCAATAACGAGCTGCATAAGAATGGAAATCAACACCCGATTGACATGCATCATCTGTGAAAGAAATCCCAGGGTTGAAGTCGTACTTTCCATCAATGGGAAAACGAACTATGATTGCCTAACCGCCGCGAACGGAAGTGGTAGTTCAGTTCAGCAGACATTCACGGGGAAGGAATGCGTGACGAGCCCAAAGACATCTGTGAAGGAGGCTATGCCTCAAGATCCAAAGTTGCGTTTTTTAATTACATGAGGAAGTCGCAGCTGACCACTAAGAAAAAAAAACAAAATTAAAAAAAAAGATATTACCAAAGGACAACTGGAATTTAATTTTTTTAAGTACAATGGTAAATTTTCCTCTTTGTAATTTACTTTGTCTATTTAGCTGGCTTTCTGTGCACTCAAACAGAGGTGCAATCTGAGAATAATTTATGTGTGAGTGTAAAGCTACCTGGATAAAAGATTCTAATAAAACTCTTTCAGAGATAAATGTTATTCCCACTTTGGGAATAATGTGTTGTTACCCCAATGTGTTGTTACCCCAAAATATTCCACAGTTTTTCACCCCAGTACACTGTAGGTAACAAATAAACAAGTACACTGTAGGTAACAAATAAAAATTAATTATGGGCAAAATGAGCTACTTGTTAATCGTTAAAAACTGCACAATGTAACTTGTCTGTAACTTGATTTCACAATACCATAAAAGTGTAAGGGACCTCATGATCAGAGTACTACATGTTAGGATAACTTGAATATTAGAGTAGTACAAAATTACTGTTTCCAACACTTTTGCATTGTATTCTATAAAAATCAGGCTGTCGCACGAAGCAAGACAAGTTTTTAGAGGGCTTTTCTCTTTTCGCGCGCCCGTTTTCACCCTTCCCTTTTCCTTTCTAGCGCCTGACATGCAGGCTACTTTGATTCACACTCTCCGTGAAATACATGTATGTGCTTCAAGTAAACAAGCCAAAAGAATATTTCTCAAACGTCAAAATCAAGTATGAAAATCGATAAGGTGGTCAAAGCAACCAGAATATTCATAGACTCCAACTATAGCCGATTTTTTAATTGCTTTGCTAGATTTTTGAGTCAGGTCTTACACTTTAGTTTTGGATCAATTCTTCTTGCTCTTCATGACAACCCCCCCCCCCTCCCCCCTTTTCTCCTTTATCATGTCCACTTTAATATCCCATGTTTTTCTGGAGACACTTAATTCAATATGATAGTTTGCGGGAAGGATATATGAAACAATCAGCATCATTATATTATCACCCACCATCGTTGTTCAGTCATCATAGTAGCAACTACTGGCAATCACACGATTAAAACTTCACAGGAAGAATAATCTTGCAGCTTTATCAAATAAAATTATTTCATTGGTTTAAAATTCATTTTAAAAAAATGACAGTTTGTTTCTTCTAAATCACTTATCTCATCAGGATGTAATTAAACTCTGCTTGATTGTGATCTGTACTTGCTCTATCTTCTGCACTAAGCATACAGTGTACATGAAGCTTCTTAATTTGTAAACTGTATGTGCTTGCTCTCCATTTAATACAAGGATACATTTTCAAAGGTGAACAAAAAGGCACACAGTAAGCAGCTGCCTGACCTACTAAAGAACACATCACACTCAAGAAATCATACCGAAGAACTTCATCAAAATAATTTACAAGGCATACCAAAAGCCAATTTTGGTTTCCGGGCATTGCAAAATTCTGAATTGGTAGAATACAAACATGTACATGACTTGTATATTCCTAAAGGTGTACACTGTACTTCTACAAGATGTATAAAGTTAAGCTATGCTAGCATTTCATCAACTTTTCAGTCATGTACATGTAATAGCAGTGCCATGAGCCAGCCATATGCATAATAATATTATTATTACGCATAATTATTTGCTTATTTCTGCTGCTAGTTGTATGCCTGACAAGAGGGCACCCTTATAAACCAGGTAATTATCTACTGTAAAACCACAACTCAGACACAAGTTTTTCACTGGAACCAGAATATTTTCAGTTAGGTGAATTCATATACTAGATATCTACTGCTTGCAGTTGATTTCATGAATAGTTTTCAAAAATGAGGCATCTTGCGCATGGTTATAAGCCAAATTAGTTGTATCGAGCTGCTCGTTTTTGAAAACAGTCGGGTTTTTCTGTTCCACCAATCATCTGATTGGGGGCGGGGTCATACAAATCACAATGCAATGCATTCTGATTGGGCTATTTGCATAATTCCGTCACCAATCAGAAGAAAAAGCCAAAATTCCTTTGAAGTTTGCAAAACACGCAGTGCGATACAATGAATTTCGCTCTAATTTTCATCAGTGCTCCCCTTTGTGCTTGTTTGAACACTTTGCAAACCACAAAAAATTACATGTACATGTAAGCTTACATGTAGGGTATTTTACTTGTGTACTCTTACAATAGCCCATTTTACAGTTGTGTGCTCAGTCACCTGGGTTTTGGGTGGAAGCGAGGCTGGAGGCGACCTTGTTTTGATACAGACAGTCCCTGCTTTTCTCATGTAAATCATGTTATTCTCAAGCTAACTAGTCCACATTTGCATAAGAAAGGCAGAGAGGTTTGTATCAGAACAAGGTCACCTCCAGCCTCGCTTCCACTAAAAGGCCAGGTCACTAAGCACACAACTGTAAAATGGACTATTGAAAGGTACATGTATGATTAGACAACTGATGGCATTCCGAAGCTGCATAATTTAATGTGAGCTTCATTCAAAGTGGAAACCCAACAACTTTAACCTTCTAAAGAAAACACACCAGACTGAGTACTAAATTTGAGAACAGCTGTACAAAGAGTATGGTGATTGACAGCTAGGATACCACCACATTCGTCACTAAAGTAAAATGTAAAGGCTAAAATTAATGTAGCTTACCTTGTCTCTTTTTGTCTTCATTTTGCCATTTTTGCCAGTGTCTTCAACGAATCCCCAAATCCGAGTTCTTACCACAATATTGATCAGCAAAACAAAGTGTCACACGAGAGACTAAACCCTCGTGGAGAAAACCGCTGACTAAGTCGCCTGCTTTCCGGTAAGTACATGTATAAAAGTTAAACTATGGACTGCGGACTACCGACTGCGGACCCGGACTGCGGACTGGGTATAAAACGAGGACTGAGTATAAAATGAGGACTGAAGGCTGCGGACTAGGTACAAAACGCGGACTGAGTACAAAACACTAGCAAAAGGCGGGTGTGGACAAAACGTGGCCTAGGCCATGGCCCACCCATGAATGCTGTCATAGCTACGACTCTCTTCTGTTCTCTTGGCGGCGGTTCGCTCAAATTTTTCAGTGTTTAACAGACTCGTGGTAGATTGGAATCAGAAAAACCAGAATGCCATATAAACATAAGTTTCGGGCGGCTAAAAAATCGTAAGAAAAGGCAATTATTATAAAGGAGCTCCCGCAAATTTCTACATGCTAAGGTCCTATTCCGTGCAGATCAGCCAGTGAACTGGGTCCCAGTTTTTGTCACTTGCATGAACCCGCGATGACTGAAGGATCCAAACCAGAGTGTAATAATCTAGCATCCAAGCATGTGATACGCGTGCCCATAACCTTTACGATATGAAACGTAATTATTTTGATACTGAAGGCTTCAAGTTTTCCCGTCGTTGAAGCTGTGAACAATGTAAACTTTATATTATTCATTTTGGTCAACTTGCGTTACGCTGTGTTACACCTGGTGGTCAGAGCACATCAGGTGTTTATTGTTATATACTTTTGAACAAAAATGGAAAGTAAGTTCAGCTCCAAGGATTTTTTCTCTCCTCGAGCTTTTCTTGAAAGAACATTTTGGAAAATGCGACAGGAAAACATAATTTGGGACAGAATCAACAGAATCAAATGCACGTGCATTACCATGGGAGCGGCGAACAGCGATTGGTTGAAGTTTTCCCAAAATCTGCACACCTCAGGAGACGTGATTGTCTTGGAATTTTGGAAAATATTTGATTCAAAAAGAATTAAAGGTATAAAATATTCCGAATTCAGTCCTACCACCAGTCTGTTTAGAAAATTTGAGCGAAACCCCGCCGAGAGAACAGAAGAGAGTCGAAGGTATGAACGATTGACGGAGAACCTTTACAAAGGTTTCTAGCAGTGCTGAACCGATTTTTAAATCAACTGACCACCGGTGCGCCATAGGGCGGGCCATAGGGTTGGCCATGGCCTACACCATGGCCTAGGTCACGTTTTGTCCACACTCGCCTTTTGCACGGTGTCTTGTACTCTGTCCGCATTTTGTACCTAGTCCACAGCCTTCAGTCCGCATTTTATACTTAGTGTTTTATACTTAGTCCGTAGTCCACAGTGCGCAGAGGGAAAAGGAAGAAGACCGACAAAAGGAGCTACATGTTCCTTGTTTTCTTTTGTCGAATGTGTCTAGTGTCTTTAAATTTAGTCATTTGTTCCCGCAGGATTTGCTCAAATGACAAACCCAGAAGAAGGGGTCTTAGGAGTGAACGCGTAAACTGAGGATTGATGTTATATGCTGGGATATAAGCAAGTATAACAATGAAACAAATGACAGCAAAACACAGCTACGAGCCAATTGTGGCCTCGGGTAATAAGCGCGCAGTGTGGTATCACTCCCCAATTTCTCGCGGCTGTGATTCTATCCAGCGTGACAGGCTCTAGAAAGAGAAATCAAGTGAAGAGGTAAAAGCAGGCTGTCGCGCGAAGCAAGGTAAGTTTTTAGAGGGCTCTCCTCCTTTCAAGCGCCCGTTTTCACCCTTCCCTTTCTAGCGCCTGACACGCAGGCTACTTTGATTGACACTCTTCGTGAAATATGTGCGTCAAGTAAACGAACCAAAAGCGTATTTCTCAAACGTCAAATCAAGTATCAAAATCGATAAGGTGGTCAAAGCAACCAGCAGATCAATTGATAGACTCGCACTATAGCCGATTTTTTAACTTCTTTGCCAAATCTTTGAGTCAAGTCTTACACTTGAGTCCCCCCTCTCTCTCTCTCTCTCTCTCTCTCTCTCTCTCTCTCTCTCTCTCTCTCTCTCTCTCTCTCTCTCTCTCTCTCTCTCTCTCTCTCTCTCTCTCTCCCCCTCTCCTTAACGTCCACTTGGAATTTCGCTATCCCATGTTTTTCTGGAGACAACTAAATTCAATGCGATAGTTTGCGGGAAGGATATTACGTGAAACAACCAGTGTTAGTATTAATCATCCCCCATCGTGGTTCAGTCATCCTCGTCGCAAATACTCGCAATTACACGTGCAAGAAAAATAATGGTGATTGTCTGCTTCCGAGCTTCGTTTTTAGCTCCAGGTTTCTATTATTTATGGTGAAGAGAATATGTCAAAACAACTCACTCTGTGTAGGAAGACAGCAAAGTAAAGTGGCAAACGTACTAGCCTCCTTCGCAGACGTCTTTGGGATCGTCACGAGTTCCTTGCCCACGAACGTCTGCTGAACTGAACTGCCACTTCCGTTCGTCGACGGTTAGCCTTTCTTTTGAAGAAACCAATAACGAGCTGCGTAAGAATGGAAATCGACACCCGATTCACGTGCATCGTCTGTGAAAATAATCCAGGGGCCGAAGTCCTACTTTCCATAAATTGGAAAACGAACTATGATTGGCTAACCGCCGCGAACGGAGGTGGCAGTTCAGTTCAGCAAACGTTCGTGGGCAAGGAACGCGTGACGAGCCCAAAGACGTCTGCGAAGGAGGCTACAAACGTACAGGCTATGATATTAAATCCAGTCGGACGCTGTTGTTGAAAAATTGAAAAGCGGTAATAACGGGTCTCTGATTGAAGAGTCTATAAGGGAATAAAGTTGTAAATGTAATTGACGTTTCAAATCCTGGACGGAGACTTTGTATTAACTTCAGTTACAAATGTCTTTATTGTGACAAACTAGAAGATCACAGTGTACACCCATTTGTTCTCATTTTAACATCATTTTCTACCGAACTACAGTTATCTTTTTATGTTCTGTTCTTAAAAAGGAAATGAACAATTTTGTTTTCAGCTCAAAATGCAGAGCTCTCTTATGTAGAGCTCTCCTTACCCCCCCCCCCCCCTCCCCTTATCGTCCAGTTGACGTTAAGCAGGGCAATTTGGAATATGTGGACGCCCCCTTTACTATTTTGAAAATAGTTGGTTTGTAGGCAGTTACGATTTAGTTTATCAGTCATTTGGCCAGTCTATTAATTTTTGTTTATTTTGTTATGTCTTTTATACACTTTTTGTTTGTTTGTAGTTTTGGTTTTTAACTCCGAAACTGACAAATTGTCAATTTCGGAGTTGTAATCCTTATCATCGCGAGTTCTCTTTTATTTTGACGCCCATCAAACGGAAAAGACTTTTTTTTTCGAACGAAATAATGTTTTTGCTGTGGTCCAACTGCGGTTCCAGCGACAGTGACATGTGACGTCAAGAAAAGCGTTATCTTGGCAACTTCTAAGGAAAGCAGTTATGAATTGCCTCAACAAAATTTAATTCCAGTGAAAATCATGGGTAAAACTAAACGCCGTAACGGAATGGAAGAGCAAATTCGCTATGAATAGATCATCATGTGAGAGAATATAAGGTGAAATTCACTGAGATATGAAAACTTATGATGGTGTAATTCAGTCATAACGAGCTGTAATTCTTTGTGAGTTTTATGCTTGCAAAAACAGAGGACGTTACTTCTTTAACACTGAAAACCGGTAGCGTTCAAAAATTTGTAGTGTAATTCTGGTTGTTACATATTCCACCAAATGGGAACAGTGCGTGAACCTTAGTGCCAACCGTTTTCCTACGACTTTGGAAAACGGAATTCGAACTTCCATTTTCGTTTTCCGTTTTCCTACGACATTGGAAAACGGAATAACTTCCATTTTCGTTTTCCGTTTTCCTAAGACGTTGAAAAACGGAATTCAAACTTCAATTTTTGTTTTTCGTTTTCTTAAAACATTGAAAACCGGAATTTGAACTTCGATTTTCGTTTTTCGTTTCCGTGTTTTTGTCATTGCTGCATTTCCTGGGGTGGATCTAAGGTTGGTTCGGGGCTTCAGTCGAAGCCCCTAAAAGTAAGACATTAACGTCTAAAAACTCTCGGTTACCACAGAAACGTGGTGGAAAATTAATATAAGGCAAGACCTGGTAATGTAGAACAATAAAGACAATAGAGCATGTCGCTCACGGCCGCAAATTGAGCATTTTTTGGATCTGCAGTCCGGCATGCATCACTGGGGGCGCTAAGATAAGCTTTTGTGTGCTTCTTGCTAGGGTTAGATGCTTGTTTCTTCAGTTTTTTTTTTAATGAAGCACAAAGTTACATAAAAAAGCAAGCCTGTTTAAGCTGCTGACCACAATTGCTAAAGTCACATCAACTGAAATTAACATAGATTTGTAAATATAGTCTCGAATGCGCATCGATAAAATAAATGTCGATCTCTTTTGCATTTTCCTTCCTTTTGACACAACTGGTTGACTCCAAGATTTCAAAATTTCCCCGGGGGCATGCTTCCCCCCACCACCCCCTAGACGCTCCCGCCTTTAGCGGTCCTATATTCCAACCTACTTTATATAAATCCTTATATGAATCCTAGTTCACTTGAACCGGAAGAATTTGGACTTTCTGTCGCTAACAAACCACGGATGATAAGAAACAAGATGACCGCCTTAGAAAATATCCTTTGATGAAGTCTTTTTTCGCGCCGTTTTCTTATTGCGGAAATCTAAATAACAGCGATGAAGACCTTCTGGTCTCGAGGTAATCAAAAACCGTCACCCGAATCTAAGGGGCTGTAGTTTTCGAAGTGTAAAAAGGTTTCGCAGTTATCATGACATCATGGCGTTCGTTGCTAATGGCACAGTCGACTGTTCAACATTGCAGCATGAGTTGTATTCCAAATCTATCATGATCGAATCATGAAAAGCCTTAGGCCTAGATACAAATATCCGGGTTTTATTTTTTATTTTTATTTTTTTTGAGATATTTAGAGGATTTTGGGATATTTAGAACATCTCATGATATTTAGAAAAAAGTTATATTTGGAAGTTGATGAGGAAAAATTATTCAAATCATGTTTTTTCCTAGGAAAATTAAGAAAGAAAGTTACTTAGTTCAATGTTGATTAGGGCATTGGCATTACTGTGACAGAAATTCAAACAAATCTCCTCATATAGGCCTGCAGTAATCAGATTCAACAGTTTTATCCATTTATAATATATGCCATGTGGCCTTATGTTAGGCATTGCCTGTTCAACAGAATGGCGGATGCTGATACTGAAAGGTCAGATGCAGTGATTGCCGCGGAAAAAAGTTCCAGTTGACGTACCCTCTCAACCGGTTGCTAACGCACACACAAACCATACAATAGTTTCCTTTTTAGACCGAGTAGAGGCAGCGCTAATGCTTTGAGTAAATGATCCTTAACTCTGCTTGCAACTGCACTGCCCTAGTCTTCTTGGAGGCTGTTGGGTATTGAAATAAGTCTAACGCCGACTTTATGTAAAACCGTTTAGAGTTTTGTTGTATTCTGTACAAGGACATTTTCTGACGTGCTGAAATCTGTGTTACTATTTTAGAAGGCAGGCTACTTTTTGAGGTTGTTACTGTAATATTTACGAAAATAAAGCCAGATATTTTTCAGATATTAAAAACTATTACGAGATATTTAGAAAAATATTTCGAGATATTTAGAGAAAGGCGATATTTACGTTACATTTATACAGTTATCTAGGTCTTAACAGCCTATTGAAATGTTTTAACTTAATAGTTGGACTAGCCTGCGAATACAGCCGTCTCTACGCGGCAAGCGGTCGGAGCGCGGAGAGACGGCTGTATTCGCAGGCTATAGTGGGACCTAACAAGCAATTTCATTCCGTGATTTGTAACTCCATAATGATTTCATTTTTTGTGCTCATTCACAGGAAGGGCCGACACACTTCCGGTTTATGTGAAATACAGAAACGACAAAAATGCGGAAACGAAAACCGAAAATCGAAGTTCAAATTCCGTTTTTCAATGTCTTAAGAAAACGAAAAACGAAAATCGAAGTTCGAATTAAGTTTTTCAATGTGTTAGGAAAACGGAAAACGAAAATGGAAGTTCGAATTCCGTTTTCCTATGTCCTAGGAAAACGGTTGGCACTAAGGTACACGCATTGGGAAGCATACAGGAACTGAGAAATTCAGTACTGAATAGAAACTCTACAACACAAGAGGCCTTCTACTTCCCTTGACATCTCTGCCGGAGCTGCTATCTGGTGATGACACTTCAGAAAGAAATGCGCTTAGACTTCTTTCAATTTCCTCTGGCCTTCCTTTGCATCAACGTACAAGTCATTGTTGTGAGTATTTTTAATTGTGATTATTTTTCACATGTCAGAGTTTTTACATGTAGTTTTACGAGACTGTAATTCATTTTACAACCAACGTGTAACTTTAAATTAGAGAAAGCTAAATCGGGTTTGCCAGGTATGTCCCCAAATTTCTGAAAACCAGGTTTTTGCATTTCCTGGAGCGTCTTCACGATATCGCTGTTCAGTGTCGCTTTGGAGGAAATGATTACTAATCAAGAAATACACTTACAGCCACTGCAGCTCTTTATTATGATCAAAGACACCTTTGGGCAGTTTCTTCAGTTGGTTTTCATTCAGGTACCTACAAACGAATAATCATAATAATCATAACCTGGTATTGACTAAATGTTTACTTTCTTTTTTGATGCTATAGAAACTTGTTCCCCAGGTACTTTTTGAATGACTTTGCATTCTAAGCAGAGTGAAATAACCACAGTACTCGATCCAGATAGTTTACCAAACAACGCATGTACTGACATGATACAAGGTATATGAACTTGAATTGTAATGTTCGGTTTTTCTGAAGCTGTTACTTTCCTCTAGTTTACGGTATCCAAGTATTCACGTTCTCTAATTCTGCATAATTTAAATAAGATAGGTATACTCTGACTCCATTAACGTTCTTTTTCGAAATTGATTTTCTGTATGATGTAATATGAGACAGCAAGAACAACGAGTTGTTGGTTCATAATGGACATTAACATCACACCTCTGAAGCAGTTCGGCGTGATATGAACATATGTAAAGGATATAATGCTCATTTGCAGCCAGGCCAAATGCCGTATCTATTGCCTTCTGGACGTTACTGATCCACACAGGATTCTGGCAGTTGTACATGGTCGTAAACTCGTGGGTTCTACTCAGTTCAGCCGGGGAGTATGATTATTTTTCCTTTTTTATTTCTTTTTTAGAGTGAACCTTTCATATGACAATCTCAATTACTTTTGTCTTTCAAAAGCATTAATAAATTGTTAGCGCCATTGAGTCAGGCCAGAAGATTCCATGGTTTTTAGGCTTTGAAGATAGAAAAGTTTCCATGATACCGCTCAGTCAAAGCAGTAGCCTGAACCAACATGGCAATAATGCCATTTATGCCGATACATTGTTGCGTTCCGAATACGGGAGCTCTGCGTGGCGTCGAACTAGTTTGCTGGAGATGATATGGTATGATCGTAACAAACATCGACTCAGGAATTGGCATTCTTGGCCACTCCTATAAAGTGGCGGTTTTAATCGATATTAAAGTGTAGAAGTTGACAGTGTTATGTCAAGTTAATACAATATCATGTTCAGCAAAGGTGGGGCGAAAAAGGCGCCTACTGAAAGACAGCTGTAGTATGCAAAATGGTAATCCAATAGATGGTTTTGTATAAGGAGAGGAGGGCGGAAGAGTATAATGGAGAATTATATCGACATAATAACATCATGCCTTAACATGATGTTTGCTTATTTAAGTGAAGAACGTATTGTTATATGGTAATGATGACGGGCGGACGCGCCTTGAACCGCTCCGCGTCTTTAGTGCTCGCCTTAACCTTTATTTCGCCTCTGGAGCCTCCTAAGACGTACACAGAGTTCTCTAACAGCCATGGGTCGCTATGCAAAGCGCTGAACCTGGACAGGGAGTGGTATTCGAGGTTTATTTCACGAAATTCAACTCAACGTTATTCAAGGTTCATTAGTGCGAGAATTTTAGCTCAACGTTATCATGGTATGGAAGCCGTTTCACTGATTCTTAAAGTTGAGTCAGCACCGGGCTTATTCGACACGACGCTAGTGGCCTTACATCTCCTACTGCTTGCTGGTGATATTTGCGAAAGTCCTGGCCCAGAAACAAGATCTTTTGGTGACGAAACGAGCAACTTATTAAATATTCCTGTCGTAATCTCGAATCGCTCGAATTATTCAAGACCCTTCAGTAGACCTGCTACTCGCAACCTTGTTAGTGTTCCTATTGTCAACGAACAATACCAATGTGCCAGGAAGCATCTACGGATCTGCTGCCTGAATGCAAGATCTATTAAAAACAAATCGGCTAATCCCGCTTGCTACGCTAACTCAACTGGTGCTGACATTTTTGCTATCACTGAATCATGGCTGTCCGAAAGGGATATGGCCCATAAAGCAGAGATTACGCTACCTGGGTACAAACTGTTTGAACAACAGAGAGTTGGAAGAAAGGTGGAGGGATTGCCTTGTTACTGAATGAAACTATCGATGCCAGGAAAGTGGACGGTGGCGAACGCAGGTCGTTCGAATTTGGCGAATGGATTTTGAAATACGGGTCTAGTAAACTAAGGGTGATTGTGATTTACCGCCCTCCCTATTCTGCCGCCCATCCTGTCACTTGTAGCGTATTTATGGATGAGTTTACGGCCTATTTGGAATCGGTTGTCATGTCTCCTGAGCCACTGTTGATCACCGCTGACTTCAATATTCATGTGAACGTTCCCAGTGATCCAGACGCTGCTCAATTTCTAGAATTACTGACTTCGATGGGCCTTGAGCAGGACGTCGATAAGCCTACGCACATCTCTGGCCATACGCTGGATCTAATCATTACGCGGTGCTCGGACTCTTCGCTCTGTGTTAGGCCTATAATTGACTACTTGATCTCTGATCGTTTTACTGTCTTATGCGATCTCCAGTTGGGAAAACCAGCCCCGAAGGTGAAACAAGTGTCCTATAGGAAAATCAAGGACATTGACAGGGAAAAGCTAGAGGCTGAATTGTCTTCTTCACAGCTCTGTCAAAACATTCCCAATACACTTGATGAACTTGTCAACAGCTATAACACGACCTTAGCTCAAGCTCTCGACCAGCACGCACCATTGCGTACAAAAGTGATACGCTCTAGACCATTGGTCCCTTGGTTTAACGAGGAAATCAAGGTAGCAAGGCGGGAGAAGCGAAAGGCTGAGAGGACGTGGCGACGTACCGGCACAAGGGAAGATATGTTAACGTACAAAGCAAAAAAGAACAGTGTGAATGCTTTGATGAATGAAACTCGATGCAAATTCTATAATGACTTTGTCCAGGGTAATAGTAGCAATCAGCGCAGTCTATTTTCGGCAGCGAAGAAGCTCCTCAACAAGGAGGACAACAGAGCGATGTACCCCCCTGTGAATAATAACGTTAAACTGGCAAATCAAATGGGAAATTTCTTTGTCCAGAAAATCGAGACTATTGGTTCCAAGCTAGACAACATGGCGCAAGGGCTGCCATGCCCTCCTGATGACCACGCCCCAGTATCACCTCCCCCATTCTGCAAATTCAGCCTCCTTACGGAGAAGGAGGTTCTCAAACTCATCAGCAGCAGTGTGAAGAAAAGCTGCAGTCTGGACCCCATGCCGACCCCCCTAGTGATGGATTGTATCGACGTCCTCTTACCAATCATGACGAAAATGATTAATCTATCACTCGAGTCTGGGTTATTCGCGGATGATTGGAAGTGTGCACTCGTTCTTCCGTTACTGAAGAAGCCTGGGCTAGACCTCCTATTCAAGAACTACAGACCTGTTAGCAATCTGCAGTACATTTCAAAGCTCGTTGAAAAAGCGGTGTTTGAACAGATACACACCCATATGATGACTCACTCACTATACCCAGAGTTTCAATCATCATATCGTCAAAATCATAGCACGGAAACGGCTCTTGTTAAAGTTACGAACGATATTCTCATGAAAATGAACACTCAAGAAGTTACATTGCTGGTCATGCTTGATCTCAGCGCCGCTTTCGATACGGTAAATCACTACATTCTGCTAAAACGTCTGAACGAGGAGCTCGGGATATGTGGAGTGGCCTTAGAATGGTTCAAGTCGTACCTGGCCAACAGAGGCCAGCAAATCTCCGTCATGGGATCTCTTTCAGAGAGCTTCAGTTTGGACTGTGGTGTCCCACAAGGGTCCTGTCTGGGCCCCTTGCTTTTTGTTATTTATGTGTCCAAACTGTTCACGGTTGTTGGGGATCAACTCCCACACGCACACTGCTACGCTGACGGCACGCAAATCTAACCGAGCTTCAAGCCTAACAGTACAACGTCCCAGGAGGATGCAGTTCGTTCGATGGAATGTTGCATCGAGAAAATTAGGAGCTGGCTGATCCAGGACAGACTCCTTATTAACGATGATAAGACCGAGTTTATGATTATTGGAACTGGGCAGCAACTTTGTAAATTGCAGGCTATGAACATCAAAGTAGGTAGTTCAGAGATAAATCCTAGCTCGCGAGCTCGAAACCTAGGTTGCTGCCTCGATCCCAACCTGTATATGTGTGACCACATCACAAACGTATGTAAGACAGCTTTTTTCTACTTACACAATATCAGACGCATTAAGAAGTATTTAACGAGAGACAGCTTACTCAATCTGGTACACGCATTCACCACGAGCAGATTAGACTACTGTAATGCCTTACTGTATGGCCTTCCCAAAGAACAAATAGCTAAGTTGCAACGCGTGCAAAATGCTGCCGCCAGAGTAATAATGGATATTGGGAGATATTCCCACATAACTCCGGTACTCTATGACTTACACTGGCTACCAGTGCAAGCGCGCATTCAATTTAAGATTCTGTTATTAGCTTTCAAAGCCATTCATGGCCTCGCACCAAGATATATTAGCAATCTTTTATCAATAAAATTCAAGTCCTCGTGCAATCTCAGATCCAATTCAGGCATTTTATTGGAGCCACCAAGTGGGAAGGTGCTTGTAACCCTGGGTGGGCGCGCATTTCAGGCGGCAGCACCGCATTTGTGGAATATGCTCCCATTACAACTACGCACTATTCAATCTGTAGAAGTTTTTAAGAAGTCAACCAAAACATTCCTTTTTAAGCAATTTTTTCTTGATTAGTGGTTAAATGTACATTTGTTATTTTACTTTATAGACTTGTAATCACCTTTTAAATTGTATTATCTCTAACTTTTTAACTTATTGTAAATATCTTAATTACTTGACTTATTGATTTTTATAGATTTTATTATGTAAAGCGCTATTGATCTTTTTATTGTAAGTAGCGCTATATAAGCAATAATTTATTATTAGTATGAATGACATATGAAATGAATCATATCATTCACACTCATTTCTTTCACGGGATCATATGAACCCACAATTGACCTGCTCCCAACGTCAGTGGCTTCATAGCTCAGTTGGTTAGAGCATCGCACCGGTATTCGCGAGGTCACGGGTTCAAACCCCGTTGAAGTCCTGAATTTTTTTCAGGCTTCTTTTCGCAATTGCATAAATTGCGTTCATAACTGCGAGGATCATTCTTCATTTGAATAATTTATTATTATTATTATATTATTATTAAAGTGTCATGTTTGCTGCCAGCAAACATGACACTTTACTGAAGATTTTTGGTCAATGACCTTGTGCAAATGTGAAGCCCTCCTCATGTAGCGTATTTGTTGCTTTACCGGGGAGACATTTACTAAAAATAGAAAACGAAAACCAGTAATTTTTGTTGACACTATTCTTAATATTTTATTGGTACCTTACTCGATCGGTAAGCTAAGAATATTCTTACATTTTATTCCAAGGAAAACAAATCCCCACTAAGGAAGCATCATCCTTACAGGGAAATGAGTCCGGTGTTATTACGAAAAACTCCTGTTGGCAAGTCCTTCAAGCTAGAGTCGACACTTTGTTGGTTTTGTAAGCCTTTTAAAAGCTTAAAATGATTTTAAAGTAATGGTTTTCGCGTTTTTTTAAATAGTCAAATTTATTTAAAAGCCACTTCTTCTTCGTATACTTTCTATATTGGATGATTTACTGGATTACTGGTTAAAGTAATCACATGCAAATTCCACACTCTTGAATGACTTTCTCAGCCAAACGAAGTTTACTATTCACAGTACTGTTTCCGGTTAATTTTCCAAACGGCGCATATAGCAGATGGCACGTGATATGAACTGTTTTATTGTCATTGTTGGTCATTTCTAAATCTGCTAGGTTACTCGTCCTTTTGCGCATACTGTCGTTAACGTTTATTTATTTATTTGTTTGCTTTGTATGCGCCGTTCGTTGGTTCATATTGTATACATTAAAATGACAGTACACTGTAGTCACATAGCAGCAACTCCACATGAAATGAACGCTCAATACAAGCTAACTCTTCTTTTGCCGGAAGTACTAAACGTCTGTTTTTCTTTATCACAATTTCCTTATCACCTCACAGAAAGATATGGACGTCACGTATGTAAGCAGGTGTCAGTTATACATAACCCAACTTCCCTACGTGGTCTACGTGTTCATCTCGCATATTTCAATGCTTACCGAAGCAAACAAAGCTGTCTATACAGCTTCTAAAGCTTACCATTAGGCAGACTTCTGCTTTTTTTTTTTTTTTTTTTTTTTTTTTTTTTACAGTTTTCAGTGAATGAGTGGTACATTAAAGGTTGTTGTTGTTGTTGTCCAGGCAAGGAAACGTTTCAAAATTTAAATAATACCTCCATTCAAAGACAAGAATATCAAGTAACAAGACCTGCGGTCTACAAATTATTGGCCATAACAATTTGGCTCAACAACCACAGTAGGAAGACACGACAGGTGATGTTCACGCCTGGTAAGTACTGAATACTCACGACAACTGGTGAAATGTGGTAGCAGAAATTACGCGTGCAGGTTTTTTCATTGCACGAATCATCCATGATGCAAGAAATTGATGTTTTCTTTTGATCCTTTGTTTTCAGTTAATTGTTGTTTGAATATTTTTTGTTTTGTTTTTTACTCTTGTTTCAGAATAATATATTTGAATTATTTTTAAATTCAAGAGAGTCTATAGCATTTTTTCCGCGCCTCCCCTCAAATGTTAGAGTCCCAAACGATGCTACAATAGCGCTTTTGTTCTTTCAGGTTAAGCAAATAGGGGTTTCTTTGTAAACTGTCCCTTAGTGCGCCCCTGCTGTAGTGACAAGAATCAATGCACAGCACTAATCAAAAATTAACAATTAGATTATGAGATCGACATTTCCAGCCCGAATCAGCTATCATGCATAGAGAATCGAGAGCGACTAATCTAATTGTTTTAGTATAAATCTTCTAGTCGGTCAAAAAAAAAAAAAAAACAAGTAAATTATCTAAAACCTTCTCTCAGACAGTTGGAAAAGCGAAGAACCGGCCGCTATTTGGTAGACAACTACTACTCACTATCTATTTAACAATTAGATTATGAGCTCGAGATTTTTATTGCGTGATAGCTGATGAGGGCGCAAACCGAATCAACTCAGGAGTACCCAACGACCTTTTCTGAGAATTTTTATCGTACGATGTACTAAACAGTAGGTGAGTGCCCCCCTCTCAATCTTTGTTAATATTTAACTTTCCTGGCAAAAAAATAACCGCTCTTCAATGCCAGCGAGCAAAACTTTTGAGAAATAAAAATTCCAGCCAGCTACGAGCGTGTCGTTTCTCAACTAGCCAGCAAAGTTGAAAATGCCACAAACACGGAATGCCAGCCAGCATGGGTGGAATCTTTCCAGTTTGCCAGCCAGCAGTCGCGTAAGGAAGAAAAATACCCAGCCAGCTAATTATTGATTTTAACTGAATTTTTGGGCAAAATATGTCGAATGGTTAATTTCGGATGTCAGATCGTTCCCAAGACGGGCAATAGGTTTCTATCTGTATCCCGTGTTGTTTACTTTTAGTTTTTTCCCCGAAGTCCTATCTTCTCGCAGATAAAAATCCACCAAATACGAAGCCAACTGACAGCACATGCCATTCAATACGTTGAGAGTCTTGAAAGTTGCGTTACGAGCCCAAGGACAGTTTGTTTTTCATTAACTTTATTTTCAATCTCACGCAGGTAAAAGTGCGCCCTCAGTACTCTCAGCCAGCATGAAAACTGAAATAAGACAACTGCCAGTAATAACGTGTTTTGATTCCTGTCAGCCAGTAAGACTCATTACGGACCCAAATTCTAGCAGGATTTCGTTAAAATAACACTGCCAGCAAGATTTTTATTTCAGCAAACATTTCGCCAGCCAGCCCAAAATCGGCCTGCAGAGCGGTTATTTTGCAGATCGGCTCCATCGAGCACTCCTGTCAACTATCACGCATAGAAATCGAGAGCAAATAATCTAATTGTTTTAGTATAAATCTACTAGTCGTTCAAAACTAAACAAGTAAATTATCAAAATCCTCCTTGCAGACACTTCAAAAGCACGCCATTAGGGACTTTAAGCAAATCGCTACGGCGACCTCTACTACGGCGGTCGTGGATGCGGAGTCCTCGGGAGAGTACGTCACCGTAGCCCTCCAAATTTCAACTTTAAGCAAGCAGTGACTACGGCTCACTTGCTTTCGCTGTTATGACCTCCTTTGGAGAAGCGAATACATAAAACAACGTAGTTGTCACATGAAAGAAAAATATGGGCTTCACTTCAGACGAAGAATTCAGTACTGCTTTATACTGTAAAACTTAATTTGCCACAGCGGACGAGATTATCTAGAACGAACCAAAAACACTGAAAATAGAAAGTAGAGAGACTTTGTGCAAGAATTTCTGTACTTA
>JAEMWC010001070.1:155000-177500 GCA_016490735.1 Pachyseris speciosa | reverse complement strand
AATGGGCTTTCAAAAAAAAAAAGAAAGAAAAAAAAAGATAGGTCTAACGCTTTGATTTAAAAATACCAAAATTGTCACATAAACGAATCCTATCGGGCAAACTGTTCCACAGTTTGTGGGGAGAAACAGCAAAGGATCGAGACCCATAGAACTTTGGATTCAAGTTAACAGAATTCAGGCATAATGTAGAGGATGGCAGGAGAGTTCTGTGCGGCGAGTACTGAACGAGTTATCAAATCTTGCATGGAGATAGGGGACTTATGATGTAGAGCCTTAGAAGGGAGCAAGGTAATCTTGAATTTAATACGTTCAGAAACAGGAAGCTACTGTAGTTTCGCCAGAATTGAGGTGATGTGATCCTACAAAGAACAAGGCCGTGATTTCCGATGTGCACCACTATACATCGTTACGGCTGATAATTTGTTGGGTCAGTAACCTAAACTTTAACTTCACGTTCTACCTACAACCCATGCCAGAGGGACTTCAAACGTCCAGAATTTTACTGGATGAAGTTTTTTTAGTTCTCGTGAGCCGAGGAAGTAGCCGGTGACAATTCTCCTAAGCCTCGATTAATTACCACGAAAAATGACTTTTGCAACCGTAACTTAAAAAAAATATTTTGAAATTAGCCCCCAGTCCGGAAAACAAAAGGCATATAAGAAGCAGAACAACAAAGACAAAATAATGAGGAGAAAAAGCGACTGAAACAAGTTGGTACTTTCACTCAAAGAGGCAGAGAACAAAACCCATATATCTGACGTGTATAAGTGGTCTTGACAGAGTTATCACCCCCCCCCCCCTCCCCCTTCAAGTGTTTCGGCAATACCACCGTATTTCACTCATAATAAAGTAATATCATGGGTACTATTTTAAGACTGTAATTGGTCACCAGACGAGACATACCACTGCATACCAGTGTGCATAGTCTTCTGTGGTAACTGATTACGGGCATTCCAGTGCTTCATTTAAAATCATTCTTCTCGCGAATTGTTTCGAATTATGGATGGTTACTAAAACACCACACGAGTACTACGACGGTAACATACGGTACATACAGATACATACGAGTAAAATACAGGTAACATACGATCGAATGTGGGTCATACGCATGAAATCCGTAAAGTAAAATACAAGAAATTAGATTTTTCTCCGAAATCTTCGATTTGTTTCTTACTGCTCAGTGTATTCATTAATTCAAGGGTGTAGTGTGGGGAGAAATTAGCATATGAGGGAGTGTGTGTTTGCGTGTGTGAGATGGGGAGGGAAGGGGTGGGGGGACTTCATTGGTGCTTCGTCTGAGCCTATATATGCATAAAATAGCAATAACATAAAGTGCAAATAAAAGAGGTTAAAAAATAAAAAAATGTAGCTCTTGTCGCACCGAATATTAATAGCTCCCTCTCAAAACGCTGTACGTTTGGTCTACTTTCCCATTTTATCGTATTACCAGGCATGTGTGCCGCAACAGGGAACCAGATACCCCAGTCGAACCTGTATCCCATCACCCCCCATGACCCCATCCCACATCACACACACCCTCAAATGCTAACTTCTCCCCACACTACACCCTTGAATTAATTAATACACCGAGCAATAAAAAACAAATTGAAGATTTCTTGTATTTTACTTTGTAGCTTTTTGTTTTGCATATTACCCACATTTGACCGTGTTACCTGTGTGTTACTCGTATGTATGCGTATGTTACTTGTTTGTACTCGTATGTTACTCGTAGTACTCGTGTACATGTGGTGTTTTAGTAACTATCTCGAATTATGTTCCACAATAACGTTACGCGGTTTACTAGCATTCGAAAGCTGCAATCACACAAACATTTCGGGGCGAAACGACTCAGTTTGCACTGCAAAATAGTACTGATCAGTTGACCGGCGAAGAGGTTATGAACAATCAGCTCACGTCACTCCTTCTAAAATTTTAACTATTAAAAACCCGTGCTTTATTGAAAGAAAATACACTCTGATATCCTTATGTTTTCTTTTCTTTTCCAAGAATTTTGAGAAAGCATGAAGACGGTAACACCATTAACTCAAACCCTCATTCCAAAGAAAAATTAAAATTATGACGTGTTTTAGTCAATAATCAACTTTGCTATACGAATACCACTACTACTTAATAGTTATTGGTTTATGATCAATATCCTTGCGCAAATGTGTTAATAAGACCTTCCACAAATTTAATATAACGTAGTTTTGCTTTGCCAACGAGAACATTTTTCGTCACATAAAGCAAATATTGTTATTGGCCCTCAGACTCCATCCGTTAGAATTAGAATATTTAAACATTTGTATTCAAGGAAACAAATCTGTACTAAAGAAGCATCATTCTTACAGGCGATAGAGTTGTGTCATATTACTAAAAGTTCCTGCTGGCAAGTCTTCCAATGTGTTATTGGAAAAGTCCCTGAAAAACAGATAAAAAGGCTTTGTTAAGAACATTGTGACCAAAATAATCGAGTAATCATTAAATAAATCATTTTTGACATCATCAGCATAAATTTATAATTCTATAGCATGCAGTTTGAGGGTGCTGGGGCGGAAGGGGATGGTGCCAGCGGGGAGGGGGGGGGGGGGAAAGGGGGCGGAGAGTGGTCACAAACAGAATTCAACGTAAAAATTTGACCTAAAAATCATGACTCGATTCTTTTACAGATTTTACAACAGTTCAGAATCCCGTAATCTTTGTGACGCTTGGGGCGCGTCACGAGATTTGATTCATGTTCGATTGGTCCAGACAGGGCTCGGTTTGGTCTTCTTTGGGCGAGTAGAGGGGGGAGGAGGGTTAAACTGATCTGATCCCCTATTTCATTTAGCAAGACAACAGCGTTTTCATTGGTGAAATCATGTGAGAACTAAGTCATGATTTCCGAATGAGGACCTTCTTGGTTCGACCATTGTGGATTATTGGACCGTATCTTTCCATTGTAAGATAAAACTGCCTGTCAAAATAACAAAAGGTTTCACTTAACATCACTCCACCCAATGCCTAAGCATTTTACAAGTTTTGGTTGAGCTCCTTCAAATATTATAATCTTATTTCTACCCCTCCCTTTAATTCCTATCCCCTTCAATGTTCCAGTGAGGTTTATAAAACACTTCTTTTTTATCTAAAGGCTCATCTTTTGTCAATCCATCAAATTGCTTAAGTATGGTATAGATTTCTGATGAAATGGAAGTCTCTTTACCCATGCATTCCAAATTTCACGGAACAAAATTTTTAAGCACCTTCTCCTGCCCTATTTTCTTCTTTGGAGGTAGAATATATAACAATTCCTGCGAAATCGAGGGGAATATCGTCTCATACTTGCAACGAGGCCGTAGGCCGAGTTGGCTAAAATCAGGCGATATTCCGCAATATTGAGATGGATAATTGTTTTATTATTCAACACATTAATGACAAAGCACTATTTTCGGGTTTTATTGCCCCCCCCCCCCCCCAATACACACACACTCACACACACACACACACACACACACACACACACACACACACACACACACACAAGCTGGAAAAGCCGCCATTTTACTCCGTGACGCACAACATTACGTACATCGCAGGATATCTGTTGAGCGCGCACGCCAAATATTGAGGATGCTATGACCCTATTTGGACATTGTCACAATGTGTTGAATAATATTACCAAATATTGAGCAAGGTTAAGTAGCCAGTGAGGTCTGGTAAGTAGCTGGTGATGGTCCTTACAGTTGATATGTATTAGCTGGCAACAGTCCTGGGACAGCCGTCAGTGGCTTTCCTGTACACGATACCTTTACCAAGGACGGATTATACCAAACACCAGCGGGAACACAGACACATTGCTTTGGACATGCTAACAAAAGTGATCAGAAGAAAATTTACAAAAAAGTGTGTTCTCGTTATCCGTTTTCGAGACGAAGTGTAAACTACTTTAGGATACTGCATCATTTTACCATATGAAGGGGTGTGAATTACACTATAGAAAGGTCCCTTAAGGCGTTTAAGTATCCTGCATTTCACAGTAGACCACACAATCTCGCAGATCCATGGATTGAGTTTGATTGGTTTCGATTGACTATGCCGCGGGAAAGACGAGTATCGAGACTTTAGCAATTGCAGAAACGGATTAAATTCGCGAGAACGAATTGGAAAGACCAGCAAGTGCGAATGAGAAAGCGAAATTCCTGCTTGGGTTGATACCAACTGTTCGTTTCAATTATCACAGTTCATTACTGGTTGTTTTCCAAGAAAGTTAAAAACCCCGCCGTGATGACAAAAACAAAACAAAAAAACAAAACAATAAAACCAACAAACAAAAGCCAAACAGAGACACGAGCGAAATTAAATTAGTTTTAGATAGCGCCAGCTTTGAGTGTTAACAGGCGTTAAAAAGCATGTTTACTGATGTGCCTGTCATTTCATACACATCTGTTGGGTTCTCTCTAAGCGGTCTCAACCGGACGAACTTGTCAACTTACCTCTACTGAAAACAAAGCTAAGCCAGAGAAAGGACGCGAAACGCGCGGACTAAGGTCATAAATGTACAAGACATTTCGTCATTGTAACAATGAAATTGTTTGTTTTGGACGTCTAATGCTTCCATTTAACCCCCTGATATAACCCTTTACCAACATATATTACTGTTTAATTTCATTCAAACTCGTACAGCTTTCATTTCGCTTGCACGGTTGGGAATCTCTAGTGAAGGAGAAAAGGAACGAACTGTGCATAGGGTACCCCGTGCATAATTAACGAAAGTCAGTGGTACTGACATGTATTGATCAATATCGCACCTTATCTTGTTCAGGAAATCATACAAGTGGGATTTCTACTACTAGGCTCAATGATTTGAGTCGCATTTTGCGGCATTTAACGCAGGAACCACGGGAAAAACTATTTAGCATTTATCATATTTCAGTATTTAACAAAATACGTAAAGTAAAAACTTATAAGTTAGCTTTTGGGAGGGCGAGAAATGGAAACAAGCAAAACCTACAAGACAACAGAATCCTTTCAAATGGCGTAATTAATTGCAAAAACAAAATGAAAACGCTTCCGCGAAGTTCAGTGTAAAAGACGAAAGTTTGACACAAATTGGGTTTCCTCACCACTGATTATTACTTGCTCGTCAGTTCCATCCTTACTAGTTGCCCGGCATTTGTAGATACCGTCTCCGCTTGTTTGGATGCTTGCATAGTTTGTCCCATTTGCCACAACCGTTGAGTTCCTTATTATTGATATGTTTATAGGAGGAATTCCAATGGCTGAACACCAAAGATTGTATCCCGCCCGAAACACAATCCCAGGACCTGACCACGGCAACACAACCTTTGGGGAAACTAAAGAAAACAAGATATCTTAAGGCACTGAACATTGAACTCAAAATTAAAACCCGTGCCTATTAGGATAGTGTACCAATACCATTTTTTTTCTTTGCCATCTTTAGAAGCTTATAGTTAAGAATAAAACACAAACAGTAGTGAGAAACATGATAAAAGAATATACGTTTATAACATCCGTTGTTTATCGTGTTTATCACTGCTATTTGTGTTTTATTGTTAATTAATGAAAAACTATCGAAGAAATTAGAAACTGAAAAATCTCTGCACTAATACGACAGAGAAATCTTCCTAAATTAATTCAGCATGTTACAAAACAAAATGCAAATTCTGATTAGCCAGACGTTAGAAAGGGGAGAGAAGATGTGCATTCCTTCCACGTTTCATAAATGCGCCCGATTCCCCTCTTCCTCTCTTCTTTCCTCCACAGAGACTAACTACTGATGTGAAAAATAAACTAGTTCTTCAAAATGAGGATCTGTTATAAATAAAAAAAATAAATTCTACCAATATATCTACAGAGAGCTCGTATATCAAAACCAAGAGCTTTTTAGAACCTTTACAAAACAACTCATGATTGTTGTTTTTGTTTTGCATAAATATATTTATCGATTATTTTACAAGGGCGTGCTGGATATGAAATGATAAATAACCAACAAAGCGCGTAGCGCCGAGCTGGTTATAACCAATTCGTATCCAGCAAGCCTAAGTAGAACAATGGTTTTATTCAAAACTGTACAACGCATAATAAAGAATCTTAACAAAAAAGCGAAACTGAATTAACCTAGAGAAAGAGAAAACCGAGAAAAGGAAATATTTTGCCATCACATGACCAATCAAAAAGGGTGCGAAAACCTTTGGTTGTGTTTTAACGTTTCTGGGCAAAATCGAATGAATTTCATGAAACGGTCCGAGGACAACGTGGAAGCTTCACTTTAGGGTTGTTTTGGAAAACGTGCTGAGTTTATTTGCTCTGAATAGTTGTAAATGGCAGCGGTTTGGCAAAAAAAATATTCAATCATTGCTAAAAGCGAGAGGAACGGCTTTCACCTATTAGATGTACGAGCAGAAGGAGCCGAACTTGTAATCCATCAAAACAACGCCACTAGGTACGAATTTCATCAAAATGAAGACACGATTTCGATTTATTTTGATGGAGTGGAACATTGTCTCACTAAACCCTTGTCAGAAACAAGATATAGGAGGAATAAGCAAGACAAATGTCCAGGTAGCTTTTTGAAATTTGTATGATGCGTGGCACAAAAACTGGCTCCACGGCCGACCAGAAAAACAACAACAACAAGAAGAGCAACTTTTCTCGTTCTTGCAAAAAATACTGATAGTATTTGTAAGGATCGAAAGTTTGAAGCTGGTGAGTAATACGTTGCATCGACTGCAGGTAAAAGAAAATTTTCAACTGTGTTAATTTTTAGTTTTTAACAACTTTTGATGGCGATCGTCACATGATTTATATAGTGAATGCCGCTGTAACCTTTGCTGACATAATGGCAGTTCACTTTGTTTTGAATAGAGTGACTTATGAGCATATTTACACACTTGCGACGTCGACACTTGTTGTTGAAACAATTTTTTTTTCTATTTCTTTTAGTTAAGTTATTTGACTCTTCCGGTATTTCGGTACATGAAAGTGTGTTTTCTTATAAGTTGAACATCAACAGCTCGGAAAATGTTCGCAGCGCGGCAACAAAATTTGTTAAACACGATGGCAGCACTGCTCTTTGGCGTTCTAACATTCCCAGTCATGAATTTCATTTTTATTTTGGTTCAAGTTTCGGAATTGCTACTCATTAATTCTGCTGTGAGACGATTTTTAATAGCCGCCGGTTAAGGTCCTCCAGTTTTATTCAGCTTTCTTTATTTGCTGGCGGCTGTATTAGGTACAGCAGGTATATGAGCTATTAGCCTGTCTCCGACTAGCCAATGAAAAAGATGGACCCTCTCCGCATTTGCGATACGTAAATGAGTTATTTTTTCCTTTTCCATCCTTGTTGTACTTGTCTATTGTCAATCCTATTTTTTATGGTCCAACATGGTTGTAATGTGTGTTGTTAACTCTGTAATTAGTAATTTCTTCAGTGAATTGTTTTTATGTACTGTAATGCAATGTAATATATAACAATGATGTATTGTAAGCAAGTAAATTTATGTGAGGTAGTGCAGTTTAATGTAAAATAGAGTTGTAGTGTTTTGTGAAGTAGTAAAAAAAGTCAAACAAAGTTCAGTTTTTAATAAAGATATATATTATGTTCGGCAAAAAAGGAGACTACGAGTAGCTCCCTTATTTTCATTATGCACAGTAAAGCGATCGAGTTAAACAGGTGAGCGCACTCGAAAGTGTTATTATTATTATTATTATTTTCTTCTTATGACTTTTCATAATAATAATAATTATATTGGTTTTTTAATAAGTAATGGTAATAGGACTGAGTGGAGTCCAATTCGGTCTGTAATCATACGAGTGATAACAAAATCGGACGACCGCGCAGCGGGAGTCCGATTTGTTTATCACGAGTATGATTACAGACCGAATTGGACGACACTAAGTCTTATTACCAATTAATCATAAAAATTAAAATTCCCGAGAAAAGAGGAAGAGCCAAGTTATAAAAGGGAAGGAAATTTTGCATTAAAAGACTGACAAAGGAAGCATATATAAATTGTTTAATGTCGCTCTGAAATTGACTAAGATCAAAATGTATGCTGATTGTAACCAAGGTTGTGATTGGTTGATTTAAACTACAACTATGAATGTGATTGGTTGATTTGAAATACTACTTTGAATGTGATTGGCTTATTGAACTGTCCGATAACAAACTGTCCAATAACAAAGTGTCCAATAACAAACTGTCCGATAACAACTTGGCACGTAAATTAGTGGAAAATAGGAGCTTTTTAAACCAATCACAATCGAGGAAATTGTAATTTTTATGATTATGATAATAATAACAACGATTTATTAGTACTACTTCCACAAGGTGGCTCTTCGCCTACTAATTACAAATCAAATTAAATCAAATTAAATCAAATGTTGGTTTTTGAGGAGAGGGGAAAACCGGAGTACTCGGAGAAAAACCTCTCGGAGCAGAGTAGAGTACCAACAAACTCAGCTCACATATGACACGGAGTCCGGGAATCGAACCCGGGACACATTGGTGGAAGGCGAGTGCTCTGACCACTACGCCAACCCTGCTCCCCGATAACACTATAATGCTTTCGTGGCAACTGGACCGGAACTGATGTTCCCGATGTTTGAGAAGCTTGCCGTCTAGAAACCCGTTTGACCATGTCGTCTTGATCGCAGAAACAGTAAAGATGGCCGGAGCCTGTTGCTCTAGCTGGGGGCATTGCAGTTCAAATGCAGCCACTCGTAAATATCTGAAACAGCTTCGTAAGCTTCAAGGAAATCCCTTAGGTTAGATTCACTAGCTGTACCGATCAGGAGCACTCTTTATGCATTCTGTAGCCCGGGTGGTAGGCGTAAAAGGGGAGGGGAAGGGGGAGAGAAGAAGAGAGGGAAAATTGGGAGGACTGGGAAGGAAAGGGGAAAAGGAATGCCTGCTTGAAAGACACCTTTTTGCTTACAGTTGAACCCCGATAACTCAAACCCTCGGTAACTCGAATTCCCCGCTAACTCGAAGCAAAACTGATTTCCCTTGCATTTGCCTCATATATTTACTGTAAATTTAACCCCTATAACTCGAAACCCCGCGAATTCAAAGCGATTTTTACTTCCCTTCTGGTACTTTCCTTTGTAATTTTATCCTCGAAAACTCGAAGTCGATTTTCACTTTTGCTGACTATTAAATGAGCCAGAACATTTTGAACCGGAAGATTACATTTAATCTTGACCTTTGTCGATATCACACATTTGTATGCCCGTAAACAAAATGTTTTGACCCTTCTTCCAGGCGAAGAGAAACAATGGCGCGTAATCTGGAATCGATCTGTTATTTGTCATTACTTGTCAGTCTTGCCCAGTTCATTTTTGAGAACAATAATATGTTTCCTCTTCCCCTCAAAATTCAAAGGACATGGCACTTACACCCCTTCTCCGTCACCCCAGTTCACAGCCTTTCCAGCAACTACTGCAGTGCAGGGGCTTTTCTTCTCGGCCAGTAAAAAGTAGAAAATTATCTTTGCATGTGTTTCTGGTCTTTTTAGTGTTCAAAACCGCTATAACTCGAAACCCCGATAACTCGAAGTAATTTCAATTTCCCCTTGGCAATTCGAATTACCGGGGTTCAACTGTATTTCTGTGTCCGCCGGTGGACGCGTTAATTTAGACATTAAGTCGCAAGGGAAATGAAGTAACAAAAGCAAATATTTCCGATGAGGGCGTGATATAAAAGATTATACAAGGCTTAGCAGATTTCAGCTCAATCGCAAGTTACGAAGTTATCTTGATACCGGTCGAGAAGTGGCCGATAGAGCTTCTCGAGTACAGTGGAGAGAGAAGGCGCTATAGCGGTTTCACCGTCGAAATGCGACAAAAGCTTCGTTTTTTCCTCGCACGCAAACGGCTCTGCCCCGATTGAACTTCACAATACCCTTCCACTCAAACTAAGTTCTTTGTATAGCCGACAACGCGATAAGCAGAAACGAATTAATTGAAGTTGAAGTACGTAATTTATTCAAGTAACAAATAAGTTGTGAATTCGAAATGGCGTCCTCGTTATTTATTTATTTATTTATGTATTTATTTTTTTTTATGCTAACTAAGCCTTAGGCGGTGAGAAGTATGTCCGAAGGCAGTGGCGAGAGTGGCCAGCAAAAGCACGAGACAGTATTTCTCGTAAGTGGTTTGAACCCAGGAGTCATATCATAACTAAGTGAAGCACGATCGTCCGGGTGAGTGTAGTCCTGAGAAGGACTGTTTGTGGTGACATTGACTGACGTTTCGACAACCTGAGCGGAAGTCATCATCAGAGTCAAAACGCGAATCGAAGGAAGCTGTGATCGATTTCTCTTGCATTCATTGAACTCACTGCGTAGCGCGTATTCGACCCTTTTCCGGCAGTAAAGGATTCGATGTGGCCGTGTATTCTACAGTTACTCCGCGTTCTTTAAGTCGGTGAAAGAGTTGTCTCCTCGGCCGATAACTCAAGATTTCCCATGTCATTCCTCAGCTGCTCCTTTTCTTTGCAAATTTCCGAAACTTCGGCCAGTAATTTTCTCACAAGATCGTTTTTCTCTGGAGCAACTCATGGGGTTTAACAAGTAAAGGATCTTTATCAATCCCAAAAACAAATAGCCTCCTTCGCAAACGTCTTTGGGCTGGTCACGCGTTCCTTCCCCTGAACGTCTGCTGAACTGAACTGCCACTTCCGTTCGCCGGCGGTTAGCCTTTGTTTTGAAGAAACCAATAACGAGCTGCGTAAGAATGGAAATCCACACCCGATTCCCGTGCATCGTCTGTGAAAGTAATCCCGGAGGCGAAGTCCCACTTTCCATAAATTGGAAAACGAACTATGATTGGCTAACCGCCGCGAACGAAAGTGTTAGTTCAGTTCAGGAGACGTTCGTGGGGAAGGAACGCGTGACGAGCCCAAAGGCGTCTGCGAAGGAGGCTAAAAAAGCAAACTTTCCGGATTACAGTTGAACTAAGATAAATTCAGTCGCAGTAGTATGAAAATTAAATGTAGTTAAAATGGCATCTATATTTTAAACAATGTTCTGCTCTAATGTGTACCAATAAAAGAATATGACCTCTATTCCTCAGTAACCTAGTTTTACCGGGTGGCAAGAGGTCTGCCAATGGGCTATCAGAGGAGCTGGTGATGCCTTTCCATAACTTCATGAATGTCTGAGGTTTTCAAAAGGCATGCTGAGGGCGTCACGTCCTTAAGGAACCCAAAACGAACTTCTCTTTTTTGAAATCTATCAGATCAAGTATGGTTCCACATGCCTACTTTGCCCACTTATATAGTTACATTATTGCATCTTTGTTTGGTGACAACCTAATTATTATGCCCATAATATTAAGTATAAGCAACGGTTTAGTAAAACATAGACAAGTAAAAATTAGCAATAGAAAGGAACAACGTTTCGGTGTCATCGTGACACCATTTTCAAGTTCAAATGCATTAAAATAAACTGTCAGAAAATTATTCACTAAAGATTAAAATACTTCTTAATTAAGTATGCAACGTCACGCAAATAGTTTTGTTTGAATTGAGTGCGATTGGACATTGAGAGATGGTGTTAATTCTCTAATTACGAGCATTTCATGCACTAAACAATCGAACTTATTCGTGCACTTCTTGAGAACGGAAAAATGAGAATAATAAGACCTGGTATTATTTGCTATTTTATTGTTCACAGTTAATGGAGATCAATGAAAATCAGAGTATTCATTCTTTTGCAGTTGTAAACTGATTTAATTCATTACTAAGAACAGGACTTTGGCTTTGGAAATCCCTTGTCTGTTTGTCGGGACGCAAAACACTTTGAGGATAGTGGACCATCATTTCACTCCAAGTTTTTCTTTCCCCATAAGTATTATTCTGGACACCAGATAGAGTGTATTTGATTTGTTCTTCTATTTGTAGGAGAATATAAGTTATTTCAATGCTAGGACAGTAGAATTGCTATTTTGGTAAACTATAGCTCCAGCTCACAGGAAATGGTCAGGTGCCGCTTGGAGTTAATTAATTTTAGTTAGTGAATAACAAAAATGCATTCAGGGCACACGTGGTTACTTAGAGTAGGTTGAGCTATGTTGTTTAAGATGTATTTCACCTTTTAAATGAAAATGTAGCTACACTACCGGTACGCTGTTTACCAGCAAGAAAATCCTCTATCTGTCTAGTATGCAAAAGATAAAGAGAATGCTGAACCATAAGTCTTTTTTTACTGGTTTAAAGAACCCACTCCAAGTTTTCAGCTGCTGATAAACTTATTATAAGATATATGCATGAGACTGAAATATTTTATTGTGTCTCCCATTTGCAGGGGAGTCTTGATTTAAATTATCTCATATAACTGCTAATTTACATTGTTGAGAACAGAACCTTTTGAAACTACCTGTGCTTTGTGAATAGTAGATGGTTACAGTGTATATCGACATAACCAAAACTCAGGACTATATCTAATTGAAACAGGTTGTCAGAGAGGTTCAGCTGTGTTCCTTGATGTGGAATTTATTTTCAGATGAGAAGACCATAGGTTTTATAATCAATATACATGTACTTCAGTAGAATAGAACATAAACTTTATAGAAACTTTAATATCTAGATTTAGCCAAGCCTAAAGCGGAGCTCCACTATTATTATTTTTTTACTGGTATTGAAGAACACCGCACGGCTTTCCTTGCGCCAATATTTTATGTTTAGAACAGTCAACGGGAATTGACCGCGGTTCAAAAACATCAAAACAATACAAGGAAACAATACATTCGACGCGTGTGTTTCAGGGGCACCCAACGAGCCAAAGCAGTCAAAAGCGGTCAAGAAAGGCATTTTTAAGTACCTTATGGTGTTTGAAGTCTGTTTAAAGTGATGTTTTGGTTAGCTAGAAAACTTTGATCTGTTCGGATTCCCTAGCTGAAATGTTAATTGCCCGAAATTTTTAGGAAACAAAATCTTTCTTTGAGAAAATACTAGCTGAAATGAACTTTCTAGGGAACCTTTTTTTCTTTCCGAAAATGCTAGCTGACGTTTTTTACTGCCAAAAACAGCAATAACGAGCTTTCCGAAAATCTCAGGGGTTATGATTTCCACATTACGAATTTTTTAGGCCACGTTTTACTTACGAAAATCCGAGTACACTCTTAAATCAACGCCGAAAGCCTTAGCCGAACTACCCGCCGCCGAACAGATATCTACCGAAACTTGTCGTTGGGTGCCCCTGGTGTTTGTTCAAAAACAAATTTAGCAATCACAGAATGATCAAATATTTTCATCCAACATCGTTGGACGAGCATGTTTGACGGTTTAGCCACCTCTCACAATAGTGCATTAAATGGCTTTCCATGTTTGATCGAAATCAAACGTGTTCATCCAAAATTTCGCACTACGAACAAATGTTTGATCGTTTAGCCACCTCAACAAACAAATCGTGCACAAACGGTAAAAAGCAACCAAATGAGCCACGTAACGTCGAAAATTTCAGCAATAATATGCAAAAATCATTTTTTTTGGACTCACTTGGTCCCGTGTTTGGTCAAACATTGTTTTGCGTTTAGCCACCAAACGTTATGCTTGACAAACACGATAATGGAAGAAAATGTTTGATCCTTTAGCCGGGACTTAACAAACATATTTCATAGTAGGTTAAGTTTAGACATAGCTTAAATGTCGTAGAAAAGAGAAAAACTAAAACAATCCTGATAGTTTGGATAGGTAATCGCATGGGGCCGAGTAAATATCACTTGTGCCAGTTTTCAGAAAGTTGCTGAAATTGCCCTCATCGCGCAAAACATAAGTGATACTAATCCTTAATTTTACTAGGATTCATTGCGATTACGTGTTAATAACATAAGGGCAAACGTTTCTTTCAGTTCTTAACACTGCAGAAACACAGACGCCGAAAAACATGTGCAGTCAGCCAAGAGGAGGAAAACACTCGTTCGCTTGTAAAACAACAAACAAACAATTCGACTAGCTACTCTTTGTGTCCAAAACGAGTGGACTGTTATTTATATCCAGTCGAGACAGAAATACAAGTTTCCTTCCTGAACAAAATTAACAACGATTAAACCAAATGCTAAGCTTCAATTTATTTAAGTTACCTGTGTTGTCGAGCTTTCTACCACTTGAAAATACGCATCGATCCACTATAGTAAAAACACGCATCTACAAAAATAGCCAACGGTTTGTTCAAAGAAAGAACTTCTTCCACCAAGTGTGAGCTACTCGTTCCTGCCATTAATGCCGGTGAGTTGTTAAGAACTTTCTTGGTGAGCTGCAAGATGTCGCGGTAAAGTGAACAAGCCCTGAAGCGTTAAATCATTTTGTTTTTCAACCACACAATCCGGGCCCCATAGAAGTGGATCCAAAAATTGAAGAATTTCCTGCGAACAACCTTTTGCTCTTCCATTTTCCAGTTGAAAATTCACCTTCCGGAGTATCTTTTAAGTTGTTCTTGATTTTTATGCCCTTCAGTTATGCGAATTAAGAGAGAGAAACTGAACTTCGAAGATGATGTTGATTTGCTCAAAATGAAGACACCAACTGAATGTGAAATCTCGAGCCGCAGAAAGCGCGCGAAATATTAAGCCTCGTTGTGGCTTGGGTGTCTCGTTTTGGTTAAATTAACTTGACTTGAGCCTGCGATCCAATTGAAAACCATTACCTGGCCAGCGGTCAACTTCAAAAAAACAGCGGACCTCGATGAGCTCTAACTTGAGCCCGCGATATGGTCACGTGATACTGGTCAGCGGAAACCTTGTTTTGACAGATGTCAATTAGCCATGACACGGATGCCCTATATCAAAGATCTACGCTGTAAACTAGGTGATCAGCTGGAATATGGCCGCCATGTTGGATTATTATGATTATTATTAGGATATTATTAATTATTGGGCGACTTCGTCGTCGTCGTGCGTACGCGCCCACGAGCAATACCGCTAGCCATTTTTACCATGAGAAAAGCAGTTGACGGGTTTCTATAAGTATGGTGCTCCGCCGGAGCTCCGCTATTAAAGTGTCAAACCATATAACCCGGGAGAAACCCATACTAATAAGGGAACACATATTGATATAAAAATACAATACAGAATTTAAAAAATATATATATCTGCATTTAAAATATAAATATTAAGATTAAAGAGTGTTATGTTGTGCGAAGGATATAACCCTTGCAGCCGGCTTCTACTAAGTGGGTTAGATCGTTGCCACGAATGCGCCTTTTAAACTCATTTAATGTTTTGGCTGATCTGTCATCTCCATAATTTAGGTTCTAAGAATCGCAGTGAGTGCCTACCGTACGTTACAGAGTTATACCTAGGAGTGGAGAAATCAGAATTCCTCAAATTATACCTAGAGCTATTTTCTTTAAAAATATTTTAAATATTACTTGGGCATAGTTTATATTTAACTTTATACATAAGAATACAAATGTCCTGCGGACGTGTGTTCATCAAAGTTGGCAGCTTGGCCATTTCCAATAATTGAGAATAGCTAGCTTGCTTTCCATTGTAAACTACCCTCAAACCTCTTTCTTGTAGCCGTTCAAACTTGCGCGAATAACTAGCTCTACAGAAATGCCACACTAGGCGGCAGTATGTATAGTGAGGCAACACAGCTGCCTAGATTCCTTAGTCGCATGAGGACAGCAATTCTGACTGGCCTTCTTGCACGCTGAGTTTACATGTTCAGAAAAAATTTAATCTGGAATCTATTGTTACCCCTAAAAGTTTGAGAGTTTCCCGCAGTCTTATTTTCCTGGTTATTTATGCGGATCCCTCCACTTGCGCTATCAGAAGTAGTTGTATCCGTTCGGTAGCCGATGTTCAACGTCCGGTATTTCTCAAGGCTCCCTACCAGTAGATTGGCCTTGTACCAGTTAGTTGCCGTATCCGCACTTGCACTTAGCTTGGATGTGACCTCTTCTTGATTATGACCACTATGATACATTTGATGGTCATCCGCATACATTGATATATCAGTCGATACGTACAAAGGGAGGTCGTTCTGAAAAATATTCCATAGCAACAGCCCTAGGGCGGAGTGTTGAGGACAGCCTCTATTTACCAGCCTGTACGAACTGACTTCATTTCCCATTTTGACTGTTCAGGAGTTGTATCAGTCTTCGGAAATCATTTGCCTTAAGCTTAATTAGCAGCAAAGGCGGGTGGAGTGAGTCAAAGGCTTTTGACATGTCTGTCGAGAGAATGTTGACAGCGAGTTTATCATCCCTTGCCTTTCTCCATAACTCTGTTAGGTTAATTAGTGTACTTTCGCAACTATGATGTCTACGATACGCGTTAGAATTTTCTTACATGCGGGAGTCGAAGCCAGCGGATATCTGCGAACCCATCAGTTTCTCCATGATTTTATTCATATGAGAGGATGGTAATTGGTCGATAGTTCTCCTGAGAGAGCTTATCGTCTTTTTTGTACACCGCGGCCCAGTCCCCTCTCTTCCAACCGCTGGGCCACACGCTGTTTCCTATACATGAGTTAAATAGAGTAGTTAATGGTTTGGACAACTCCTCAGCTCCGATTTTTAAAACTTTAGGTGGAATATCGTAACCGCCAGTAGCTTTTCTAATGTTCAGCGATTCAAGTACAGCGAGAACTTGTCCTTGCGTGACAGGATTGACATTGATGGTCTGCTTCCCATTGTCGGTCTCCTGTTGAATTTGCTTGACACTACGGGATGGTCTTTAAGATCCTCCATTTCCTTGCACTCAGCCGCATCGCCTGCGAGTCCGTCCGCTAACGTTGCAAAGTGCTCTACCAGTACTTCTGCAACTTGTTGTTGCGGGACAGATTTAGAAAGCTGTGGCTTCTCAGGATCACTTCAGTTTATTCAGCGTCGGGCTTCTACACTCTGCCGTTGCCGGCAGACAACTCTCTTCGAACTACACAAAACTAGCGATTAAGTTCGCCCGCTCTGAGCTCTGATTGGTTGATTGCTCGTTTCCTTTGTAGAACAATAGACAAAGACTATACAAAGTTGAATGCGTGCTTCGATTGTTGAACTAGAATAAGTTGATCAAGCTTATTGTAACCAACTTTACAAGGTTCACTTTAGTAGATACGTTTGAGACTGTAAAGCTACTGTGCCAAATTCAACCATGGCTAGCAACGGAGCTTGGAAATTACACATGGACGTGATCCTAAATTTATCAGCAAGGCATGCATAAAAGCTTGTGGTATTACTTGCGGTAAATACTTCGGCTAAGCTTAATTCAAGTTAATTAAAATGTTTGACAACCTAAAAGCGGCGGAAACCAAAATTTCCGCGGCCCTTTACACGAGAAAGCTGTTGCCGCAGATAACCATGCTCACATGGACAAACTTACAATCTTGCCGGAACAACACCTACAAGTTATGTGCTTCTAACGACAACGGCGGAAATTCTTCTTTTGCCCAAAAACAACTTACTCGTGGGAAAGTTACATCAATAGGTTGTTTGTTTGATTATTGCACGTTTAAGCTACGATAAATGTAATTAAATATATTGTGGCAAATGTTGTAAAATATACTTCAACATTGTTTTTGATCCTTAGTCACAATTCCGTTTACATTTAAATGGATCTCTTCACCTTTTGTACTATCCTTGGTACTCAGAAAGATCTTAAACGTTTTCTAAAAAGCATTTCGGGTTATTGTTTTCAGATCCTCTGGGTTTTTTTTTTCTTCCAACACGCTCTTATCACTATTCGTCTCTGTTTGGTTGCCGCCTTCCTTGTTATTCGTCTGAGCTCCCAGTTTTCCTGTGTCTTGCTTTTTAAGTGCCTTGCCGTGGCCTTTCATTTTGCTGTTAATACACTCTTCCAGTCACATGTCATGTATGGTGCATCCTTATCACGCACTCTCGTTCTTTTCACAGATGCCACCTCGTCTAATATGTCATTCATTATCAAATACCAGACATGTACTTGATCATCGATTTCGTCGATCAGTTGTCCAACATGCCAGGGAGCCGATGACAGAAATTGATTCTAAACTTCGGGGTCAAAGCTCTTACAGCCGGCTCCTAAACCTAATAACTTTTGATTGATTAGGATTTACTTTATGCTTTAGGATACCGTAAATAAGGGCGTGATCACTCAGGCAAGGATAATAGTTCCCAGCGCATTGAAATAACTCCGGTCTGTTGCTAGGTAACACGTCGATCAGAGTATTTGTTGTTGTTGTTCCGCTCCTTTCTGTCCTTGTCGGCTTTGTAATTAACCGGTTAGCTCAGTGGTAGAGCACCGGACTAGCGTGCGGGAGGTCGGTGGTTCAAACCCCGGTCGGACCAACACTCAGGGTCTTTAAATAATTGAGGAGACATTGCTGCCTTTGTAATAACATCTGCAAATGGTTAGACTTTCTAGTCTTCTCGGATAAGGACGATAAACTGTAGGCCCCGTCTCACAACTCTTCATAATTGATTCTGTGGGACGTAAAAGAACCCACACACTGTTCGAAAAGAGTAGGGGACGTAGCTCCCGGTGTGATGGTCTATCTCTCATCTGATGATTAAATGCTCGGAGATATTAGCTGCACAAGCTACTCTAAAATCCGAGGGTAAATAATGTGATGTATGTATGTATGTAAGCACTCAAAACATTGTTCGACTTCGAGGTCGAGTAGTAATTTGCCCTCAGGTTTATCAGGGGGCATCCGTTTAGTATGTAGTTGATAGGAGTTTAGGTTAGTTAGTTTAGTTTGGGATAATTAGTTTATCTTTACAATCCTTGCTGAAGGTTTTACCGTATAAAGTTACCATTATTTATACCATTCTACCAAATTTCTACCAAAAGTTAAATAGCCAAACCACACTACAAGACAAATTACTTGTAGCCTGCTGGCAGGCTTAGAAAGGGGAGAGGGTGGGGTAGGGAGACGGAGGGGGAAAATGGAGAGGATTTTCCCTCTCTCTCCCTCCCATTTCTGCGCCTAAACTACTTGTAACACCCTCCCCGTTTTCCCTCCCCCAATGTTGAATTCTCGTCAGCCGCGCAGGAAAAAAATTCTTCCACTCATAATTTTTGGTGCGCACCCGATGTGAGTTCAACATTTGGGGGTGTGGAGTTGGAGGCGGGGAAATAGCCACGGGTGGAGGGAGAATGTGGAGGGAGAATTAGCATACTGTGACGTGAGCATTGTAGTGTTATGGCATTTATTTAGTGTTTTGGCATTTAGGGGTGGCATAAAACATAAGAACATCGTGCAATTTTTGTCGAATTTCACGAGTCTCGCTGTCTCGATTTTTTTAACAACGTAAACGTGCAATTTCGTCCTGTGTAGCAAAATATCAAAAAAGTTCTATCAAAAAGGACGAAATCATGGTTCAGAGGAAGCTAAGACAAGAGCCTAACTGTCGGGGCCAATAATTTGCAAGCGAACACTTGCAACATTTCTAAGCTGACAAATACAAATTTGTGACGCGTGTCCTGGGAGCTGCGAGCTCTTATAATCATACGATATGATAAACTTAGACGCCAGGAGATCTGTACGGGTCCAGAAATGAACCCAGGACCGCAAATTATCCACCAAATCGCAAATAATCCCCATATAGAGTACTAAAGTGATGACGTCGCAAAAACTAATTGGTGAAATTTTGGGACTTGTTCGGATATTCAGAAAGAACACGATAAAAAAAGACCTATCTTCCAAAAATCTGCATTTTTTTACCGTTTGAAAGCGAGATATCAGCACCGTTATGCTCTGCTGACTCCATACAAATCCTTCTAAATTTTACTCAGTACATTTTAACAATATACAACAGGTTTCTATGGTTTATAGGCTGATAAACCACGCTGGATGTTGGAAGAACACTCGAAGAATTCGTAAATCACTAGCCGCAGGCGAGTGATTTACGGATTCTTCAAGGGTTCTTCCAACATCCCAAGTGCTTTATCATGCCTATAAACCATCCAGAAGACGCGCGAAATTTCTATGCGTTTACTGGAAAAATAAACCATAGCTGATTGACCAATCAGAGTGCGCGTATTGATTTGGTTATTATATAAAACACCATGAACCAAGTCAAATTTCAAATGTAGAATGATCCTCGAAGTTGTCGACGCAAGCTATGCAATTGCGAAAAGAAGCCTAAAAAAAAATCAGGACTTCAACGGGGTTTTAACCCATGACCTCGCCATACCGGTGCGATGCTCTAACCAACTGAGCTATGAAGCCTCTGACGTTGGGAGCAGGTGAATTGTGGGTTTCATATGTTCCCGTGAAAGAAATGAATGTGAATGATATATGAAATAAATCATATTTGAACTGCGGAAATGAAATCAAATAAAAAATGATCCTCGCAGTTGTGAAGAAGGATTTTATATATAGAGTATACACACGTACTCGTAAAAAATAACTAAAAATTCCGCAGTTGATTTCATTGTCTTTTGGAATAAATGTCTTTTGTTCACTTAGTACTCTCATTAAAAATTGTACCCAGAATAACAGAAGTGTTCCTTCCTCACATTCATGGGTGATCAGCCGACTGGTTGAAATCGGAAATGGGGTCAAAGATCACCTGAACCGGGAGGGGCAAACCGCTGTAACGCCGCTACAGAGAGGCAGATTTCCAACATATGCCACTACTTTAAAAAATTCAACAGAGAATAAGGCCATTAAAGAAGGTACGACGTCCGTAAATTCGAATTATAAATCTCCGCATAACGCTTCTAAGTTCGGGGCAATTTGCATAATTTTGATTAGAAGGGTTTGTATGAAATCTTAAAAATTGGTTTACGGTCGTTGTAGCCTGAATCTGTCCTTTATAATTCATGAAAATAATTGCAGTACAAATGTCTTTTAAAAGACATTTTCACTGTGGAAATCCGCCTCTTTTTTGCGGCATTATGCACATGTCATCGGCTTCCCCGTGGGGTCGACCCCCGGGCTAATCAGGGGGATTGTAAAATCAGTCAAGCAAACTTGAGGAATTTCCCCGGGGGGTCGGGGAATCTCTCAAAACAAAGTCCCCTGGGTGAGGTGTCCTTCAGTTGAAAATCCCCGTGACATCTTTTTCAAACTTGAGAGTTTCCCCTCCCCCAATCTTTGATCATAAAACAAAGTCAAGATTTTCCCCTATCCTCGGGCAAAGAATCCTTTCCATCTCCTTGTATTCCCGCACATATCTCCCTGGTAGGCCCGGGAGTCGACCCCACGGGGAAACCGATGACCTGTGCATTACAGCGGTTCACAGAAGTCGGCCAAAATCCCATACACTTACTGTAATTTTAGCCGTGTTTGCCCCCAGCCAAAAGTAATTTTTCCTTCAATTTGCGTTAATTTAGGACGCGTTTATTTCAAATACCTTAATTAACACGAGCGTTAATTTCCTATAATAAGGTAGTTCTGGCACAAGTGAGACGACTGACTTTGCGACAGCGCCTCTTGCTTTTGAAAGATTGTGGCAAAGTGAAGCAACAACAGCAGCCAATACCAAGTTATCGGCTCCAGAAAAAACCCCAGCTATTCCATGTATATACTGACACTCAATAAAAAACCAGTGGGATGTTTTTTGCAGTACATGTGAGACTTTTCTTTAAAATTCGGCTTGCTGGATCATCACATGTTTACTCGAGCGAGAAATCCGAGAACGATTTACGTTAATTGAGAGATTGACATTCTGACAGTAGAAAATCCAAATTAAGCAAATGTGGGCGGAATGGGGTCGTTAAAGAAAACCCCTCGGCTTTCTTTCCTTTCTTTCCTTTTTCCCTTCCCCCTCCCCGCTAAATTTTCTTCGCTCGTTCTCTCGCGGACGCCCCGAATATCCGAGAGAGCCTGGAACAGGCTACTCTTACAGGTGAGTGACACGAAAACCACGAGGCTTCCTCAAATCATTCATCCTATTTCAACATTAGTTATCGGAGGCAGGGTATGGCCAGGAGCCTCTGGTATGGCTGAATAGTTGGAAAACTTTCATTTTGTTTTTCATCATGCGCCCCTTAATATTTCATTTGAAAATATCTCAATGCCACTTCCCTCCCTCTCTCCCCCATCAAATCTTGTTGTCATATTTCTATGAACTGTACGTTGTAAATAGGCCTATAGCAAGGATGCAAACTGTTCTGTATTAGTGCAGCAGCACTCTGGATATTAGCCTTGAAGGTCAGCAGAGCAGGTCACATCCTTTTTACTGCCGTAGTGATTACCGGCTATTATGTTAATTCCACAGACAAAAAAAAAACTTTGCCATTTTACTCCATCTTGTTTCTCGGCTCTACCCAGGTGTACAAATGCGTATTGCTGACATATTGCTGGAATTCCACCCAGGAATACTCTCCGTTGCTTCATGATACAGAAACCGAGTTTAGCAGTTTATCCCCCGTAAGCTCATGTTTGATTTGCTAGACTGCCTCGATTTGAACACATTTTTCCAACAGTATGGAAAGACAAACCTTAAGGTCGCGCTGGAGCTTTCCTCTCATTACGTATGTATTTAGTTCACAAATAGTATGCACGAACTGCGACAACAGATTCCGAAAACACGCAAAATATTCAATAAATTTAGAATGTAAAAACTATTGTCG
>JAEMWC010001070.1:107500-147500 GCA_016490735.1 Pachyseris speciosa | reverse complement strand
TACTTTTAGTAAAACAAGAAAAATGCAAAAGTTTTGATTTGTGGAGCGGGCCGGTACATCACTTTCACTACATGCAGAGGAAGCTCAGGGTATGAGGGTGAAGTCTTACGAGTGTACCAATGTGGGTCTCGATCAATAAATTTAACTTCGTCTTAGAGCAGATAATGTCCAGTCGTGTTGCTATGTTCTGAAACGGCGGAGGATTGGGTTCGAGCAAGCCGTATGTCTCTATCGTGTTCCTTAATCCGGTCATGCATAGATCTTCCCGTCTCTCCAATATAAACCTTACCACATTCGCAGGGAATCTTGTACACTACTCCGTCTTGTTTTACTGGATCGACAATGTCCTTAGGTCGCACTAGGTGTGATCTAAGAGTTGTGTCAGATCTGAAAACAGTCCGTATGCCTTGTTGTTGTAGGTAACGGCGAAGAGCCTCTGATGTGACTTTAACGTATAGCAGAACCACAGTAGATTTAATTTCGGGTTCAGGTTCTTTAGAAGTTGTTCGTCCCTTTGTTTTCGTAAGATTTTTTTACAAACGAAAACGGATAACCGTTGGAAACAAGGACCGATGAGAGGTGTTTCTGATAACTGATGGTTTTGTTATGAGGTGTTGAGATCGATCGTACAGGCACTTAACAATACCGAGTTTTACGGGTGGTGTGAATCACACGCTAGGTACTGGTCAGTGTGCGTAGGCTTTCTGTAAACACTGGTAGAGAGGTATCCATTCGAATCCTTGATGATCAACTTGACAAGGAAGGGAATTAAGTTGTCATTCTCAGTTTCCATTGTGAAACGGATCGTCGGCTGTTGACTATTGAGGTGTTGTAAGAACGAGTCAACTTTGTCACGATTTAAGATGGTAAAGGTGCCATACACATAGCGTTTCCAGATCTTAGGTGTACAGGGCGTCGATGTCAAAGCTTGCTCCTCAAAACCCTCTATGTAGAGGTTAGCTATCACTGCGGATACCGGGCTACCCATGGCTGCTCCTTCTTGCTGTTCGTAAATCAGTCCATCATAATGGAAGTATGTGGTGTTAGAGTCGTGCGGTTGGCAAGGTACGGGTCAGCTTCTAGTTTTCGCAGTGCAGTCTGTACTGCTCCTTCGATTGGAACGTTCGTAAACAGAGACACTACGTCGAAAGACACCATGATCTCGTTTTCTAGTACCCTTTTACCGTTCACAATGGACACAAAATGAGCTGAGTTGTCAACGGTGTACTCTGAGTTCCCTGTTAGGGGAGATAATACATCGGCTAAGTAGGAAGACAGATCGTAAGCAAAGGTGTTCACACAAGAGACTATAGGTCTCAGTGGTGTGTTGGCCTTGTGTATCTTGGAAAGGCCATAAATTCTAGGTGGTTACTTATGCTTGGGCCTGATCTTGTTATCCACAGAATCTGTCAGGTGTCCACCTCGCTTCAGGCTAGACGTTTTCCAGTCCTCTTTCGGCTTAAGCGGTCCGTTGGGTCTTTCTTAAGACGTCGGTATTGACCAGTCTCAATCAGTGCCTTCATCTTATCATGATAAGTGTTCTTATCTAGTACTACACTGGCTCGGCCTTTATCTGCTGGGAGAATCATGATGGAGGGATCCTCTTTCAAACCTTTGAGTGCAAGTCGCATCTCCCTGGTAATGTTAGGTTTGGGAGGCTTAGCCCGTTGGAGAATGGAGTTCACGCTTCTCCTGATAGTGTCGGCCTGTTCTGCGTCAAGCGCTGTTATGGCAGACTCCACTTTAGCAATTATCTCAATCGCTGGAATGCTACTCGGTGTTACAGCGAAATTTAACCCTTTCTGTAGTAAAAACACTTCGGGGTCACTTAAGGACCTGGAGGATAAGTTGATAACCCATTTGGATTTGTCGACTTGAGGTGTTATGTCGACATGAGGTGTTCTAGTCGTTGAAGACTGTTTCTCGAGCAATAGGTTATCAAACTTATCCTTCTGCTTGTCTCTGGTTTTATTAAACAGTCGTTGTGTATTGCATCTGATCTTGTCAAGTATCTCAGAAGCACCTTCAGGCGAAAGAGTGGCTGTTATACTCTTCGCAGTAGAGTGGCTACTTTTTATCGCATCTCCCTTAGCTCTCGGAGCTAATCGTATTCTCTCTCTTAGCAATCTCAAGGATGCTAGTTCGGCTACTCTGTGACCGCCTCTTGTTGGAACTGGCGAACGGACCCGAAGGTCTCTAGGAACAACATGGTTCTTTGCACACCTTATAAGAAAGGTGAGATGGTTGGCATAACGCGCGAGCTTGCGTGAGCATCGCTCGTGCCGACGAATCAACCTTATGGCTGTGCGCCCATATTTCAGGTCAATATCATGAAAGGTGTTCGTCATCGTGGTTTAAAATGATAGCTGAGTTAATCTTGTCCCACGATTGAGTCACAAAGATGCGAATCGCAGCCAGTCGACACCATCGCCTGATGAAGACCAGCAGTATAGCGGTCGAAACGTCGCGATCCACATCTTTGTGACTCAATCGTGAGACAAAAGATTAACTCAGCTATCATTTTAAACCATGATGACGAACACCTTTCATAACATATTATTAACATTTTAACTTTATATTTAAAGAAGGAACATAAGCGATACTATTATTGAGTTGAAAATACATGATAGAATTAATTATGTACATACAGGAAAAGATTAAGCACATAAATTTTTGGAGGTGTTAACGTATGCAATTGTTGTGTTAAGAGTTTGGCGCGAACGAAATCTCACGAAATCTAACTGCATGTTATAGACTGATTTTCACTAGGGACGGAGTCAGGGTCAATTTGGGTTTCGTGTTCCTCAGGGGCACAAAACGAGACAAATCAACCGAAAGCTGTACAAAAGCATTTTTAAGTACCTTATGGTGTTTGAGATGCGTTTTAAAGTGATGTTTCATTAGCTAGAAAAATACAATCTGTTCGGATTTCTTGGCTGACATTTTAATTGCCCGAAAACGTTAGGGAACAAAATCCTCCTTTGAGAAAATGCTAGCTGAAATGGTCTTTCCACGAACTTTCTAGGCAACTATTTTCTTTTCGAAAATGTTAGCTGATGTTTTTGACTGCCAAAAACAGCAACAAGAGGCTACAATTTGCCTAAACTCGGGCTTGCAAAATACCTAATGTAGCGCTAAACAAAAGAACAGAGAGAATTTTTACCTTTTTACCTCGGACGCATTTTCTGCTTGTGTTCGTGTCTACAGTGGAACCTCTATTAACCGGCCACCCTCGGGGTAACGGCAAGTGGCCGCTTGATGGAGGTTGGCCGCTTAATAGAGTTTCGTCAGAAATTAGCATAATCTATTGCAGAAACGTCACTTTATTTCATTTGTATAGCTGGGTGCCAAACATTAACGATGAATATCAGCTAAAGCGAAAACCACTTAAGAAGAAAGATCTGGCTAATGTGGTAGCGATTGTCCCACCAGTTCCACGTGAGAAATCTTGTGAGGAATTTCGTTCAAGATCATGGTACCAAAATGAGCTGGGGGTTAATTTTAAAGTTCTTGGACATATTTCGAAACTGATGGCAACATAGGTTACCAAATGTACCAAATCATGGTAAAACAGCTGTCAAGGGAATCCTATAAATAGCGGTGACGGCTATGGCCTCGAGGTTCGATGTGTGAACTACTTCATAGACTGGTGGCTGTCCGTTTATGGATAGTCGAAAAGCGCAACCAGCAGTGTGTACCGGGTTCGATTCCCGGACTCGGCGTTATAAGTGAGCTGAGTTTGTTGGTTCTCTATTCTGCTCCGAGAGGTTTTTCTCCGGGTACTCCGATTCTCCCCTCTCCCCGAAAACCAACATTTGATTTGATTTGATTTGATTTAGCGTTTATTTGATTTAGTCTCCTCAATTAGTTGAGCATCTTTGCTTGGCTAAAACGAAAAAGTTATTATTATTATTATTATTATTATTATTATGAGATATTAGAGTTTAGTAGGAGAAAAATGCGAAGAGACTCCCTCAGCCCCTGCATTCACTTCAGATTTCACCAGTTTTGCTGTGCTATTGGCGTGAGCTCCCCACTATCCAGAAGGGAACTGCTAACAGTCTAACTAATTCACGGGAGATAATCTGTTCATTCAACGGTTGGAATCGAAGCTTTAAACAGTAGAAATTATACCTTTAGCGTTTATTTGATTTAGTCTCCTCAATTAGTTGAGCATCTTTGCTTGGCTAAAACGAAAAAGTTATTATTATTATTATTATTATTATTATTATTATTATTATTATGAGATATTAGAGTTTAGTAGGAGAAAAATGCGAAGAGACTCCCCTCAGCCCCTGCATTCACTTCAGATTTCACCAGTTTTGCTGTGCTATTGGCGTGAGCTCCCCACTATCCAGAAGGGAACTGCTAACAGTCTAACTAATTCACGGGAGATAATCTGTTCATTCAACGGTTGGAATCGAAGCTTTAAACAGTAGAAATTATACCTTATATTACTGGAGACTTTATTTAATTTGATGCACTCTACACTGAGCTTGTATGTTGAGTATAGGGTTTATTAAGACATGTACCATTAAGCTTAGCAACGGCCGAATTGTACGTCATGATATAATAAAGGTGTGTTTAAATGATTTTATCAGTCGTCACCTTCGATCTCAAAATGTGTTTTCCGTCAACACATTTTCAAAACAAAGTCAAACAAGTGTATCAAATCTTGCTGGCCGCTTAACAGAGGTGAATAAAATAAGAGAACTGTCTTCAGGACGTCCAATAGGTGGCGGTGGCCGCTAAATAAAGGTTTAATTTACAATAATTATTCTATAATTATTTCGGGATTTTGATCACTGGCCGCTTAATAGAGGTTCAACTGTATTTCTTTGGAGTGTATATCCATAGACCCCTATCAAAATATATCACTTTAAAATTGCAAAATTGCATTACAGCTCAACCAATGATAACAATAATTATAACACCTGTAAAAAATATTGACAAACAAAAAGAAGAAGAAAAAGAGAAACCCAAATAAAGAAATATTGCTGCCCATTGGAGGGGTCGAACCTAGAACATTTACATCACAAGTGGTGACGACGAGCGCTAGGGCACAGTCATTCAGCATAGCTAGTGAGGTAAAAATCGTCTATTTATTCCAAAATGACTATTTCAAGTTAGCGCTTGCGCAGAAACGCCGGAAGTGTGCTTTGTGGATGAAAGACGAAGAACGAGCGACATTTTCAGACTAGGGCTCGGCCTTCAACGCCCGAGTAATTGAGACCTTTCCGAAAACCTCAGGGGCTATGATTTCCATCTTGCGATTCTTTTAGACCACGTCTCACTTACAAAAATCCGAGTGCACTATTTAATCGACCACCCTCCAACGAACAAATCTCTACCGAAACTTGTCGTTGGGTGCCCAAGGTTCCTGATGAATAGCATCTCGAAGATCAAACAGTCCCGCTTTGTGCAACATTTCTTTAAATTTGTAAACTCGTCTCGTAAGTTATTTGCGTGTAGCTTGTGAGGTGTTTACCAATTGCAGAATATTTACTTTTAGCGATACGTTGAAAGGGATGTCGGGACGTATAAACAACACAGTCTGTATCACACAAATGGTTCACATGTAAATTTTTAAACAATGCAATGCTACGTTAATAACGGAAGATTTGGCCTCTACCAATTTGATTTCATCATTGATTTTCTGCTGGTAAACAGTGAGCTCACATCACTTCCAGCTTTCTTGCTAACTTCGCTGAGACCTATTCGGAACATGCCAAGAAAATATCCTAGCTGAGACTAAGAGATAAAAGCATTTTTAGTTTGTACACTTGACTTTTCATCGAGCTTGATGTATAAACACTAGGCAATAACATGCTTAATTTCTATAGAATTACATTTTTTGTTAGTAAAACAGTGCAGATATGCATGTTTGAGAGCTCGGACTATGTTTTCTAGTTATTCTGAACTAAGAAAGAGTAATACAAAATAGTTTATTTAGCTGGGTTTCATGCCGTGGTTCGGCTTGATCCTGTAACGGACGGATGAAACTGCTGATGGTAGAGTCAATAGGGAGTTTGAGCAAAACGGTACGGCGGGCTTCAGTACGGCAACCGGAAGTAATTTTGTAAAAATATGGACTACTGCGCATGGCAGGCATTCGCGCTCAGCCGTAGCGTGAAATCCTACAACAGGGACCTTAAGATCCGACGACGGCGAGTGTCTGCGACGGCGGTCATAACCTACGGGGACTGGGAAAAGGTCGCCGTCGTAAAGGCGCGAAAAATAACCTTAAGAAAACCCGCCGAAGGGGCGAACGGCTTCGTAACAAAATTTCGACCTGTTGAAGTCATGGCATCCTTTAGAGAGATTCGTAACCTTCTCCTTGAAAGTTTTGACGACGACAACAACAACAAGGTTTATTTGAACTGTAAAATTAAATTAAGTACAAATTAAACAGGAAAGAAATTAAAAATACATACAGTTGATGGTCATCCAAAATAACTAAAAAGCTAAACTAGTTGGGTGACCACCATATATTAATCTATCAGACGACGAGTTTGTTCTTCTTTACGATGCTAACACCTCCAAAAACCCAGATTTTCTCTATGACTGCTATGGAAAATTCGACCTAATTGAGATGGATGACAGCGAGTGCTTGGCCGAGTTTCGCTTTCACATCTGTTTCGATGCCAGTGGCCTTCTCCTCCTGTCGCATCTTTACTTTGAACTTCTCGCTAAACAAGGAGCATCTTTCTCTGACCAGACGCTTGGTTACCCTAAATCGGGGAAGCTGAAGGTCGTTCAGATTGTTGGCGATTTTTTCCCATATCTGACCTCTTCCGATGCTCCCTTTCTTGAACTTGAACGGTTCAAGGACTAGAATCTCTTAGCATAAACAATGGTCGTGTTGTTCGGTACACTATGTTTGACCTAAAAGAACACAATATTTAAGCTTACTTTTCGATTTCGCACATGAAGTTTGTTTATATTTTCTTCAAGCTAGCACACCATCTGTAATAAATCGAGAACTCTTCCAGGAAAGAGTGAATTATCTAGGATTTTCTGGTTCAGTTTCACCACATTCATTTTTCTAAGCCTGAGTTATATCTTAAAACTAAAAAAGAAAATGTAGAGAACTTACTGAATTGTCTTTTTCGAGCTCGTTTCCATTTACAAAGAATTGCAACGGCGACCTGTTCGGAGCAACAGAAAGAAACTTAGGTTTTTCCGTTAAAATCAGCTCTGCAACCACAGATATTCAACACAAACCAGCTACAAATATTATAAGTTCACAATATGTCGAAAATATTCGAGCATACCTTTAAAATTGCTCTAAAAATGACATAAACGTACTCACGTTTTAGACTAAACGGCAAACTGTTCCTTTTGACGTTGCAGACAAGACAGCTACGGCGGGAAAGTTATCATGACGGCTACCGGAAGTCGGCAAACAAGCTGTTTTAACTTCCGCTCGCCGTCATAGACATTCCCCGTCGTCGTATCTTAAGGTCCCTAACGACGGGAGAAGAGGTTTCGCGTAGTCTCTGGTACGTTAGTTTTAAATCGCTTCTTTCTAATTTTCAACAGGCTTCTTTGAGTTTTTAATTGTTTAATCGTACTGAAAAACCTTAATTCATTCAGAATATGCACCTTCCTTCTTTCAACCCAACAAACCTGCGTTTATTTTCAGCAGTTGTTTTATGCAGTGAAATGGCGGCGGCAAATGGGAAGAGGATTTCGTTAGTACAGCTTCATTGTTGTATTTTTATGTCAAAAGCTGTGTTTTACTCCATTTCCAGAATTTTAAATGCTAATTTCAGACACCCTTAGCATGTAGTAAGTTTTGCAAGGATGTTCGGACGGTTAATCGATGTGTATTTTACTTCAAAATAATAACACTATATTCCAACAGGATTGACGTGTCTTGATTCATTTCACTCGCAAGTGAATGTAAAGAAATAATCGTTTCCACACGATTTGTCGGTAATTTTGTAATTATTGGTCTCATAGATCATACCGGGAGTCTTGGCCTCTGTTTAATATAGTATTGAACCAGTAAGGGCTGTGAATATTAAAATTACAATTTTAAGCCTTTTATTTTCTTCTTTCGCGTTGCTGTTCTAGACTGCGAAAATATCAGTGCGAGAAGTTTTTCAACGCCTCCGCAGAAACCCTCGCCATGACAAATAAAGTTAAATTCCTTGCTCCTTTGAAGGGATTTATTCTCCAAAGTTAACTGATGAACACTGTAAGAAACTAACTCGAACGTAAACTTCACAGCCGTACTGTCTTTGATTTCGCGCTTCTTAAACTTGATTTTTGAAGGGCTGCGGCAACGTACTCAGCCGAGACCTCCCCGGCCACGACAGCTGTAGTATCGCCCGCCGTAGCGATTTGCTTAGACTCCCCAATAAATCGCGGAGGATACTTCATTTCCAGGAACATTGATTTCAGGACTAAATCTAAATCTAAATCGATACTATGCACAACCAACCTAAGCGGGATATATTTCCACAGGGGTGCGGTCAGCAGTTATTCAGTCATAGTACTGGCTTTTGGTTATGAAAAATCACGTCATTAAAAATCAGGTCCGGTAGAAGGTAGGGAACATGCAACCGATGTGCCATTCTGAAGTATAAGAGGATAGATGGTTCCACTCTGATACGATGCGTGGGAAGAATGACAGTCAGTAACAGTTCTTGTTTGTTGTTACATTCATTGGCAAAAAAATCTGGAGAAGATGGGAAGACGATTTGAGCGAATTAAGATTCTTGTTCATAAGTGTTGCCAACATGATTTTAATAGTGCAGTAAGAGACCAGTTCCAGCGAAGGGAAGCTTACTGTTGGTTGCTATTCAGTTCATCTGCGAGATGCTGTTCATAAGGAACATAAACCAAATCTTAACACACGGTCAGATTCAGTTCGCGGGCAGTGGCTTTGCATAACAATTGAATACTTAAACACCTCCTATATTATGGCGCTTATTTATTTATTTTTTTTTTTATGATGCACTTTGAACTTCATAACCATGACATGGAGTCATCCAAACGTCGTTCGCTTTTACTGTCACTTTTCAGTTGTTCCTTCTTAAAAGTTGTGCAGTCTGTGCATGGTTCTTGTTTGTTTGTTTGTTTTTTTTTTATTTTATTTGTCAATGTTGTCGTTGTTGTTTGTCGCTGATTCTTTTTAATTTATTAATCGTTGGTTACTCAGACTGCATCTTTCAGTAAACACGTTAATTGTGTCGCCTGAGTTTTTTGGCAACAGGATTCGATTTGTACATTAGGCACCATCTGCCAGCTTTTCAAAACAAGTTTAAGTTAACCCAGGATTTAACAAGGTGAACAATTTATTCTAGTGGGATTGCCTATTCTTAATGATTCTTTCAACAGATCATTTTTCTTCAGTTTTGACCCAGACATTTTATTTTTACTTGTAGCATAAACGCAGCCGTAAAGGAAATGTTCAACATGCGAGATAGGAACTGCCTGTTTCATCGGCTTTCGAACACCCGGCCCCAGATGAATAACAACTGAAGATCAAAGTTTCTCCGAGTTACCTGCATGTCGAATCATCCTCCAAGTCAAATCCAAAGTCAATCATCAATGAATTGCCCTCTGGGACTGGAACCCAGTACGTACAATGCATATTGGGCTGATAATCACGAAATGGATAGCCAGGGCTTGACAGCGAATTGTTTACCACGACACCACATTCTATACAAACAACAATAGTACAATACAGTTAATATATACACTGAGTCTTCCACTAACATGCGGCATGCAAAGAAGCAACCACGCCGCAGCAAAGAAACTGATGATCACTAATAGTAATTGTGTCGATAGTAAACAAGGGATAACCCGCGGGACCGGGATAGTCAGTCAGTTACTGAGAGTACTCAGAGCAAACGTCACAACTGTCCTCCTGACCCCAGTTGTTCGACTTATCCGCTGGAAAGAGTATCCGCTCTTTTAAATAACTGGGGCCTGGTCTAGTCCTGGTCCTTGGTGATTTTCAAATATTTAAAACGTATAGGATAAGTCATTCATTAGAATGCCATACAGCAGTTCAGAAATGTGCGACAAAGTATTGAACTGTGTTAATTCAAAAATGTGCGACCGTATTAGCACTCGCTTAAGTCCCCCTGAAACAGCCAACAAAAACAGAAGAACAGATTCGCGATAAAGATTGACAATAATTCCTTTTCACTGTTATGGTGCTGTGTACTTTCTGCCGTTACGTTTTCTTGCGCGAAGGAGGTGAAAAGGTTAAAGACCTGACTCATACAAAATATCCAGTAATTTCAGTTAACCGTCCACAATTTTCTTCGTAAAATGGTTTTGTTCGTGATTACACTAATGAACTAAAAACTTTTAGAAGTGTGAAAAAATTTAGCCATTTCAAATCACACAATTCATAAACATTACATTTACACGAAAATTAAAAGACGGTTTATTTCAGATGCGGAAGAAAAAGCACTAATATGACTGAGTGAACATATGAGAAACACGTTTGAAATATCACACAAGCCTGCTGACACGCACAAGCATATCGCAAACCCGCGAATTATTTAAATAACATAAATCGCTACTCTTTATTGTTACAGGGTTGTTCCTAAAAGGCGGAGTGCGGAGTGCGGCGTGCGGCGTGTGGCGTGTGGCGTGCGGAGTGCGGAGTGCGGAGTGCGGAGTGCGGAGTGCGGAGTGCGGAGTGCGGAGTCATCAAAAAGAAAAATTGAGAAATGGCAAAAATGGGAAGAAGAAGAAATATTATAAACAGACGAAATAAAAATGATATGAATACAAACGAGTACAAAAATTCCATATAAATACAAATAATAATAAAGAGGAAATTGAATATTTTTCTCTGACAACAACCCAAAATAATTGGAATAAGAAATAAATGAAAATCGATAAAAACGAGGGCATTTTGTGATCCGTAGTGAGTACAAGGTTTCTGTGGTTTATCCTTTTTTCCAGAGTTTTAATTATTTATTTCATTTCTGATGCACTGTTTGTCACAACTTGCGTTCGTGACGATAAAATCCTTGCAAGCAAAATGTAGCTGAGCCAATCAGAAGTAGAGGTCCCCACATACACACGAAGAAAAAATCGTGCACGCACCAATAATAGCTCGTTGCGTGGAAAATTTTGGGCTAATTCCTGTAACGAATTTGTGTCAGGTTTAGCACTCGAACAGATGTCACGTCACCAGCACGTTTACTGTTTAGCCAGCCATGTCTGACACTGGTCAAGGTTAGTCGATTGATATGTTATTGAACACTGCTTTTCCTTTGAAGGCTTCCTTTAGCTTTGTTTAAAATGATGATTAAAATGAATATTAATTATTGTCTTAACCCTTGATAAGGAACATCCGCTGGTGATAAGCGACGAAGAAAGTCTCTTTGTAAGATTATATTACAGCATGAATGACAAGATATAAAAAGTCGGCAAGTTGGAAAATCAGGAATCCGGAATTTCCACGGAATTCCGGCGGAATTCCGGCGGAATTTTCTAGACTGTTTTTTTTTACTCAAAGTGATTGAAAATACTCCGAATATACTCCGAAGATTTTCCGATGACTGTACGAAACTCGGAATATACTCCGAAGATCACCGGGGATTGCCGAAGTCAGCCGAAGATCCCTGAAGGGCAATTGAACCGCTGAAGAGAGATGGCGGACATATTGGGATACTCCTGAAGATTTTCCGAAGATTGCACGAGCTCCGAATAAACGGCGAAGATCATCCGAGGATAGCTGAAATCAGCTGAAGTTCCCTGAAGGACTACTGGACCGCCGAAGAGGGATGCCAGACATGTCAGACATGCCAGAGACTTGTGAAGAATAGTGGAATTTTTAAAAAGATTTGCGTTGTCAAATATTTGATTAGACGGGTCTATTTTCTTATGAATATTTCTATTTAAGTTGCACGGAATTTTTGACAGTGAGTTTCTCTTTAACCTAGTTAGGAGAATAATAAACAGCAAATCACACGTCGTTCCTTTAACCGAGTCCTCTATAAGCATCAAAAGGGTACAATGAATATACTTTGAGGGAGCACTAAATTAGTATGGAAAGATCACCACCGTCCGACCTTAGAAACCCTAACTTGCACAGAGAAGCCGTTCGGCTGTGTTTTTTCGGTATTTTAAGTAACATCCATACTCGGTTTGTTACGTGACCAGAAAAATAAAACTCAAAACACCCAAGCGGCGTACCATTCTAGATATTATACGAAGGTATGTAAAGAATGCTGCAATATCTCCGATTCCCGAAAAAAGGAACTTTTCTTTGTCTTCTTCGAGGTTTAGTGGTTTTCTGTCAAATGCGTGGTTGGGGACTAGGGCTGGTTGCGCACGCGCTACAGCAATTTTTAAAATTGATATTTTTTACCATGATATATTTTACTAAGGTAGGTACACAAAACGCCATCAAACAGTGTTAAACAAAACAACCGTGAAAATGCCTTGACGACACAACGCTGTATCTGTAATTAAGTCGGTCCACCTCTCAAATCCATAATTTACTCAATTGCGATGCCGGGAAAACACTGCTTAATGAAAGCTATAAGTTCTGCCGTCAGAGTCAGGCCTCCCTCAGTCCTCCTCAGCAGACCTTGCAAGTGGCCTGCATAAAACCACGGGCGCCTTTTGCGTAGACATGCCACGTTCAGATGGTAGTACTTTCTTTGCTCTCTTCCCAATTTCCAACACTTGGCGCCATCTAAGCACACATTTGGATACCAGTCCACCTCTGAGCGTCCAACGACTGCCATACTGTCAAGAAATTGAGAGGTCTTTTGAAAATTTCCTTCACATCCGTTACATTTTGAAATGTTTCCCTTAAGCTTCATTAAAAAGAAAGGACTGGGAGATTCGGGAATGGTAGGTTTTGGCGGTAAAGGAAAACCTAGGGGTACGGATGGTTGGAGTGGACGCATACCGCTTAATGACTGCTGCTGCGTAGAAGGGATCGCCGGTGACAGTCTTCGGGTAAACATGGATGTAAATGACTGGTGAAATGGCCCTGGGTATCTAAAGGGATGATGTTGACAAGCTCCTGCCATTGTTGTTGCCACGTGAGATACTTCGGTGGTCAGGGGAAAAGCCTGATGCTGTGGCTGTAGTTCTGTGCCCTGGTACAATAATGGGTGAGATGATGCTTGATATGACTGGGAATCAGGATCATTTGATAATGATTGTGTACGAGGTCTGCGTGACGAAAATGTAGCAAAAGTAGACGTGTTCCAGGCATTGCTTGGGTTGGCTAGAGCCTGAGTTGAGGGTAATGATGTTGAATCAAACGACTGCTGGGTAGCTGTTATGGAAACTGGTGCCCCTGAAGTCGCACTTGAACTTTTTGTTGTAATCGATTCAATACCAAGGAACGAGGAGGGCATAGGTAGAACGAAGTCCAACTTTCCTTTAGGTTTTCTTTGCCGCTTTGGGCCTTGCTTTCGTCCAGATGCTCTAGTGTCGACGTTAATAGTTGCCACTGATGAAAGTCCGCCCTTGATATTCTGCCCCTTGTACCATGTCACGAATTTATCCAGAGCACCTTCTTTTTCGGTGACAGCAACAGTGTGCGAACATATTTGTTTAGGTTTGAAATTCCTGCACGTACATGTCGCTTTGAAGTTTGCATAAAACTGAACACAGTGCGGAACATTCCCTGATTCGGACATTACAGAAAATATCTTTATTTTTACTTCCTTTGATGGTGCTGGGAGAACGGCGTTTGGTTGGGAAAGTAGTCTAGCTGATTTCTTCCAGATCCACTCAGCGATATGCAGATCTAGACTTCCCGTGACGCAAGTATGTTGAAGTGATAATTGAAAGGATATTTCTGCTCCAGAGAAAAGTTGATTTTTCGTTGAAAAGAGGTTGGCTTGTTTGGAATTACCAGCGTAGATATCGTCAATGGATAGATCATACATCTTCTGGACGTAATCCTTTCTTTGGCGTTCGTTCATCGACCACCACTCATCCGCCGATAATTGAAATCTTGTGAATTGCTCACGCAGTTGATATCTTTCAGAGGCTCCAAATAGGGCTAAAATGACCTCTGCCTCTTGGTCGTCCTCAATCATTTCTTTAACTGCTTTTGTAAATGCCGTTTCACCCATCTCCTTCCCGTGTGTCTTATGTCTAAGTCTGCCATTCGTGTTTTCACTGTCATTTGTGTAAAATTTATCTGGAGGAGAACCAAGGCCCGCCTTTGTTCGCACGTCTGCGGTCATACAATTCTTCATCATGGAGGCCCTTTCCATCATCCAGTCGTGGAACTTAGACTTCCCGTCTCCCCTGCCTTCCCTTTCTGCCCAAGGCTGTTTCAGTGAGAGAAGAATTGCATCAAAGTCATCTCGGGTAGTCGCATCTAGTAAACCTGGTTGGTAGGTCCGTCCTTCTTGTTTCCCGAATATTTCAGACAAGTATTGTCTGAAGTCTGATACCTGTAATTTGCTTAACTTCGACCTCACATTGCCTTCGAAGTGACGGAAGCAGCGGAGATGTACTGCTTTTGTAAAGCAGGCGGACAGTGCCTCGCTAAGACTGTGCTCGCCATCCGTTCCAAAAGCTACTAGATCTTCCAGTGTCGGTATAATGCTCTTCAGTTTGTTAAGACACTGTAAGTAAGTTTGCTTTGCTTTTGTGTGGTGGATAAAAATAGGTCCTATGAATACGGGACACTTGCCAGTCTTGACAGATTTTAAAAGGATGTTTCTGTACGAGGTTGGTGTTACACTAAAATTTCCAAAATTAAAAGTTAGATCGATTGACAAGTGGCTGAAATCCAGATCTTGTGTGCAGAATCGTGATAAGTCGGCAAGTTGATTATCAGTCGCTAACAAAATGAGGGGCTCCCCAGACAACTCCTGCATACGTACAAAGTCCTTTCCTTCGGTATGAGCAAACCAGTTAAGACTTGTCATCTCATCTGTTTCTCTAGATCTGCGTTCTGCACAAGACGACCCCACACGCGCCCGCTTTATGTCATATGCCTGAGTCCTCCCACGGGGCATTTCAGCTTCCGAACATATGGAAAGAGGGCCTCCCAGTTCCCGCCTTGTTTTCTCTACCGCTTCGCTTACAGGGTAATGCGCAAGATTGACTTGGAGTTTGCGCCTAACAGAAGGTTTCGTTCTTGTGTAAACCTTCTTCCTTTTGGCATTCCCGTGAACAGTTGGGACAAGGTCGTGTTCCCTCCCTGTAAAAGTGTACTGTAGTAAGGCAACATTATTAACGATATCACCATTATTATCATTTAGGAAAGAAATTGTCTGACGAAAGTCTCCTTGCTTTCTGTATTCTTTCTTGAAATGGTAATCATTTTTGTTCTGAGAGTTAAACGAGAGTCTCCCTTCTTTTTCCATTTTCCTTCTGAAGGATATACATAGAAATATTCAGAAAAATAGACCAGTCAAATCAATTTGTCCCCACAAATCTTTTGAAACATCCTCATCCCTCTTCGGCGGTCCAGTTGTTCTTCAAGGAACTTCGGCTGATTTCAACCATCCTCAGATGATCTTCGCCGTATTTCGGAGCTCGTGCAATCTTCGGAAAATCTTCGAAAGTGTCGACTATGTCTGCCATCTCTCTTCAGCGGTTCAATTGCTCTTCAGTGATCTTCGGCAATCCCCGGATGATCTTCGGAGTATATTCGAGTTCGTACAGTCATCGAAAAATCTTCGGAGTATATTCGGAGTATCTTCAATCAATTTGAGTAAAAAAAAAAAAACAGTCTAGAAAATTCCGCCGGAATTCCGTGGAAATTCCGGATTCCGGATTTTCCAACTTGCCGAAAAAACACAAGACCTAGAGAGCAAGTTACTTTACATTGGATTATTTGTTTAAAAAAATTGAAAAAGCGTCCGATAAATCTAACAAGAGATGTGCATGTTAAACGGCTGAAGTAAAAGACCAAAAGTAGAGACAATCTTGGTCCACTCACCACTTATTAGTATCTCTCTCTCGTCAGTTCCATCCTTGCTACTTGCCCGGCATTTGTAGATACCATCCCCGCTTGTTTGGATGCTTGTATAGTTTGTCCCATTTGCCACAACAGCTGAGTCCCTTATTATCGTTATGTTTATAGGAGCAATTCCAATGGCTGAACACCAAAGTTTGTATCCCACTGGGAACGTAGTCCCAGAACCAGACCACGGCAAAACTACCTTTGGGGAAACTAAAGAAAACAAGATATCTTAAGACACTGAACAATTAACTCACAAACCCGTGCCTTAAGGATAATGGACCAATACTATTTTTTTCTTTGCCATCTTTGAAGCTTATAGTTAAGAATAAAACACAAACGGTAGTGAGAAACATGATAAAAGAATACACGTTTATAACATCCGTTGTTTATCGTGTTATCACTGCTGTTTGTGTTTTATTGTTAATTAACAAAAAACTATCGAATAAATTAGAAACTGAAAAATCTCATCACTAATACGACAGAGAAACCTTCCGGCTAAATTACTTCAGCATGTTACAAAACAAATTGAAAATTCAGATTAGCCAGACGTTAGAAGGAGACAGAAGATGTGCATTCTCTCCACGGGTTTCATAAAGGCGCCCGATTCCCCTCTTCCTCTCCTCCACAGAGACTAACTACCGACGTGAAAAAATAAACTAGTTCTTCAAAATGATGATCTGTTATATACAAAAAAAAAATTCTACCATTATATCTACAGAGAGCTCGTATATCAAAATATTAGAGCTTTTTAGAACCTTTCCAAAACGGCTCATGATTGTTGTTTTTGTTTTGCATAAATTAAATATATTTAACAATAATTTACGAGGGCGTGCCGGATATGAATTGATAAATAACCAACAAAGCGCGTAGCGCCGAGCTGGTTACAACCAATTCATATCCAGCAAGCCCAAGTAGAATAATGCTTTATTCAAAACTGTACAACGCATAATTAAGAATCTTAACAAAAAAAAAAAAAAAAAAGCGAAACTGAATTAACCCAGAGAAAGAGAAAACAGGAAAAAGGAAATATTTTGCCATCATATGACTCAGGGCGTAGTGAGGTTTTTGAATAGTTGTAGGCCTGTTTTTAACGCGAGAGTCGTTGTTGTTGCGAACTTCCAGGTGGGTCTGGGAGCATGCTCACCCAGGAAATTCTTTTTACTGAAACCTCTAAAATGCGATTTCGTGCATTCCTCAGACTCGAAAAGTGCTAATAAAGTCAAGATATATACCCTGAATTTTACCATAATTTTAAACCAAACAACCAAAATTTTCATAATCCAGTATTCCCAAAGCAGGAAATGGCCATTTTTTTGTCGTTAAATGCAAATTGACCGTTTTATTTGCCATGAGTGAATGTGATCTGAACTCCCTTTACCCAGGGCCCGAGCAGCAAGTTTGCAACTAAGGGGAAAGGGGGGAGGGGTTCGCTTCGAAAGCGTTAGCGTGAGTCAACTAAGGGGGTCAGGGGGGCATGCTCTCCCAGAAAATTTTTAATTGAAGTCTCCTGAAATGGCTGGAAATGCATTTAACACTAACATGGTGTGGTGAAACTTTTATACTTTCAGCAACAAAAAAGAGGTGTTTCAAAACAAAAATAATCAGTTTTCGGTAAAACGTTAAATAGAAAAGTAACTCCGATTTTTTAGTATTACTTGCTTTGTAGTGTTGAAAAGTTCCCCCTGCGCGGTGCCTGTTACCACACACACAAATTTGAGAAAGAAGAAAACTATTCCTGGAAGGGTTACCATCCCCAAAACTTCCCCTTGATCCGCCTCTGGCCGCTTTTAGAAATATTAATAGAACCACTGATGCCACTAATCATTATGCATTTGCTGTTCGGCTATCGCCGTTTTGCCGGGGTGAGATCGGGAGAGATCGGGTGTACAAAGGGTTAAAATGGCCAACGTTTTCTTTTGTCATTTATGAAAGTAAAGCTACTTGGTAGCCTAAATTAGGAGCTCCATCTTCCTGCTTCCACAGGCTGTGAAATTGTCCAGGATGTTCTCAGCATTCAAGACATCATGTTTATGAATGTGCGATCGTTATAATCCTAAGATACGTTGATAAATTGCGCTTCCTTTCTCTATAATGTTCGCGAAGAATTTCAGTAAATTGTTTATCTCTCACAACGGCACAATAATATATAGGACGGGTAGGCTGAAAATTTGTAGGCTCGGGCCTACTGGCCTATAGGCTCGCTACGCCCCTGATGACCAATCAAAAAGGGTGCGAAAACCTTTGGTTGTATATGTTCCTGCGTTTCTGGGAAAAATCGAATGAATTCTATAAAACGTTCCGACGACAACGTGGAAGCTTCACTTTAGGGTCGTTTTGGAAAAAGTGCTGAGTTTATTTGCTCTGAATGGTTGTAAATGGCAGTGGTTTGGCAAAAAAAATATTCAATCATTGCTAAAAGCGGGAGGAACGGCTTTCACGCAGATGTACCAGCACAAGGAGCCGAACTTTAATCCATCAAAACAACTGCACTATGTGCGAATTTCATCAAAATGAAGACGCAATTTCGATTTATTTTGATGGACTGCAACATTGTCTCACTAAACCTGGTCAGATACAAGATATAGGAGGGATAAGCAAGACAAATCTCCAGGTTATGCTTCAAAAAATGGCTTCTTGAAATCTGTGTGATGGGTAGCACAAAACTGGTCCCACGGCCGAACAAAATAACAAAAACAACAAGAAGAGCGATTTTTCTCGTTTTTACAAAACATTACACAGTATTTGTAAGGATCGAAAGTTTGAAGGTGTTGATTGATACGTTGCATCAGTTGACTGCAGGTAAAAGAACATTTTCAACTTGTGTCCGTTTTTAGTTTTTTAAAAACTTTTAATGTCGATCTTCAGATAGATTTATAATAGTGAATGTCGCTGTAGCCTTTGCTGAAATAGTGGCTGTTCACTTTGTTTTGAATAGAGTGGCCATGAGCATATTTACAGACTTGCGACTTCTACACTTGTTGTTGAAACATTTTTTTTTGTCCATTTCTTTAATGAAGTTATTTAACTCTTGCGGTATTTCGGCGCATGAAAGTGTGTTTTGTTATAAGCTGAAAATCAACAGCTCGAAAAATTTTCTCGGCGCTGTAACAACTACGTTACGTTACTGGAACGGCAAGGATTTGAGAAAGGTGTTGGAGCTCTAGAGTAAGGAGAAAACTCTAAGGGACCTTTGGTCATGGGAAAAACCGGAAAAAGATCATCCAGTTCCCAAAGCTGATAATAATAATAATAATAATAATAATAATAATAATAATAATAATAATAATATTCACTTTGTTTAAGTCTCAAATGTACTTAGCCGAGCACAGATGCTCTACTAATAATTGGAGAGACGAAATCAAATAAACTCTAAATAAATCAAATGAAATACTCGTTAACCCTTTGTATCCCAAAGACGCATATTTGCGTAAAATATACCGCTTTTGCTTTTATGATTTATTTCTTGTTTAAATTTTGTCACAAAGACATAATAATGTGTAAATAGCACTAAATGATGCTTTTTTCAATTATCAAATCCAAAAAACCGACAACAATACCCGAATTCCGCCGCATGGCACAGTTTTTTTGGCAGCAAAGCCCAAAATGCTAGTCTTTTGACCAAAGAACAACACCAAAAATTACACATTTTCGTGGTCAACTTTTTAATAAAAAACATTGCCCAAAAATCAAATTCTACATTTACAGCAAACCTTAAAGCCAGACCTTGACCTCTCACCTCTTCCACAAGCCACGCCTTAGCCATTTTATTGGAGCCAATCTCGCGTATCTCAAGTTGTCTTGTTCACGCCCCAAAAGAATTCTGGGAAAGTCAACTATTCCAGGAACATAGAACCCTTCCATTTCGTATTTCCAAGTTTTTTTGTAAGTGTCGGGCCACCCAGTACTACCAGGAAAATATGACGTCGATTGAACTTTTTACCAGTCAAAACTAGCCCAAATTGCCTTGGTAGGCCTTGGAATCCTTCCACAAAGTTAGCAGAGAGACAGCTTCGGCCATCCTTCGCCATATTGGCTACGAAGCAGATTTAGCGTCTCATTCAGCAAGAAACCGTCTCTCACCTCTGGCTTCTTTCAAAGGCTTGCCTTTACCCACATTCCAGCCTAATGATGCCAGCCTGGGGGCCTTTGTGGAGGAAAATGGCTCGAAAAAACCTCATAAAGCGGCAAATTTACCATGGCTGGCATTGCATTTAAAACTAACATGGCGTGGTGAAACTTATATACTTGCAGCAACAAAAAAAGCGGTGTTTTAAAACAAGGATAATCAGTTTTCGTTAAAACGTTGAAAAGAAAAGTAACTTCGATTTTTTTTAGTATTACTTGCTTTTTACTGTTGGAAAGTGGGGCTTCGGGGGGGGGGGGGAGAAAAGGGGTTTAAGCCACACCCCTCCCTTGCGCGGTACCTGGGTTTATGGCCGCCAGTTTTATTCAACTTTCTTTATTTGCTGGCGGGTCCATCGACCATATAAGGTACCGCAGGTATATCAGTAGGTAGCCTGTCTCCAACTAACCATCCATGGCCATCAAGTGTGTCAGTCATCACGCGTGACCAATGAATGCGCCAACAAAACAGCTGACCAGCAGCATTAAAAAAAGCAAGATAACAGAGATTGCGCTCAATCGAATCAAAATAACCAAGCTTTTGTAATTTTTTTAAAGCAGGTAATTGAGGGTACTCCATTTTGGTAGTCCATTTAGCAGTTCATTTAGCTGTCCGTTTAGCAGTCCATCATGGTAGTCCATGCACTGGGGGTCAGTGAAATGTACCTACCCGTGTGAATAACTATGGCAGCTTTTATGGATTTTGGCCTTTTTAGCTATGAAAAGTATAATGGAATTTTGTTCCCCTGCCATACAAAAAAAAAAAAAAAAAAAAGTCTGTAGAAATACAAATCATGCACAGGTTTATGACTTCAGGAATTCCGACAAATATGCAATATTGTGGCCTCTTGTGGTCAGTTGCATGGAAAGTAATCCTTATTTGCAGACTTGACTTCAATATGTTTTGAGAGCTCGTACAAACTGGGAAGTGTTGACCAAGATGAACTGAGCTCACTTGCACTGTGTGTACATGACCATGTATCCACTACTGACAGAAGCGTCTCTAAGTCTGTCTTCTCTTTACAACAAGTACAAGTCTTTGTCAGTTCGCCGTCAGAGGTATGGTTCCACAGCAGGCTTTAGACTTTGCCCAAGGATATGCTTAAACATGTGCATTTATATTAGTTGGAACTGGAATTGTTTGCTATTGTATTGTTTGCAGTTTGGAGATCAGTGGAAAGCACAGTATTCATGCTTTGCAGTTGTAAACTGGTTTAAGTTATCACTAAGAACAGGACTATGGCTCAGGAAATCCCTTGTCTCTTTGGCACGCAAAACACTTTGAGGATAGTGGACCATCAGTTTCTATTCCTGTTCAAACATTTCACTCCAATTTTTGCTTTCCTCATAAGTATTATTCTGGACACAGATACATGTACAGTGTATTTTAATTTGTTCTCCTATCTGTAGGAGAATATAAGTTCTTTCAATGCGAGGACAGTAGAACTGCTATTTTGTTGAACCATAGCTTCTGCTGACAGTAAATAATCACTTGCCACTTGGAGTTAATTAATTTTAGTTAATTACAAAAATGCATACAGGGCACATGTGGTTACTTGGAATCGGTTTTTGTTTGTGAGGTTGCTGTTGGCGACGCTAATAAAATGAAATGAAATAAAATAAAATAAAATAAAATAACGAAAATAAGATAAGATGTTATTCATCTTTTAAATTAAAAAGTAGTTCAACTATCTGGTTTACCAGCAAAAAATCCTCTATCTGTCTAGTTTGCAAAAGATTATGAGAATGCTGAACCATTAGTCTTAATTTTTAGCGGTTTGAAGAACCCACTGCAAGTTTTTATCTGCTGATAAACTTATTGTAATATACTATGCATGACACTGTGATATTTTATCGTGTCTCCCGTTTGCAGTGGAATCTTGCTTTAATTATCTAATATAACTGCTAATTTACATTGTTGAGAACAGAAGGGAACCTTTTGAAACTACATGTGCTTTGTGAATATGGTGAATAGTAGTTGATTACAGTGTACATCGACTTAAACAAAAGTTAGGACTATCTAATTGAAAAAAGGCTGTCAGAGAGATTCAGCTGTGCTCCTTGATGTGGAATGTATTTTCAGATGAGGAGACCATAGGTTTTGTGATCAATATACATGTACTTCAGTAGAATAGAATAGAAACTTATAGAAACTTTATTAAAAAGTCAAACCATGTAGCCTGGGAGAAACCCATACTATTAAGGGGACAATACAATACAATACAATACAATACAGAATAATAATAATAATAACTAAAACATCTGCATTTAAAATATAAATATTAAGATTAAAGAGTGTCATGTTGTGCAGAGGATACAACCCTTGCGACTGGGTTGATCTTTGCCACGGTTTTCAATCCGAATGAAATTCTCGTTCTGGTATCACATTTCATTCTAGTATCATGTAAACTGAAAACGAACTCCGTTCCAAGATGAATCCGCCGCAAATCGTGTTTGAAAATCGTATAGTCTGGAGTGAGTGGCGCATGCGTATCGTTTTCAAGGTGGCGGACAAGGATGTGATCTACTCGTTCTTCTTTGGATTTTTCGTTTAGCAAATATATTCAAATTAGGGAAGCCACAATTTGAACTAAGAGTGAAAACACCTGATCTTCTTTTCTGTTTAGCCCCCCAAAACAGTCCTATGGTCAAGTTGTCAATATTTTCGGATATGCCCATTAAGGACGGTGGATTATCACTATGCTAAAATGTAGATGTTGGTAAGCGCTAACGAAAATTGAAAAGAAAATTGGGGTAACCGTGCATTTTTCAGAGATAATTAAGTCCAAAGCTGCAAAAAATAGAGACTTAGTATTTTTTTCGCAAAAAAGAAAAGAAGAAATATTTCTCTGAACATTTCTTAGAATTCCTGTTTACATATACCAAGGCAACAACAAACCACAAGCTCTGAAACACTTAACAACCTGTGATATAAAAACTACTTTTTATGTGGTATTTATTACAAAATCATTGCATTGGAGGCATTTTTGGCCCTGACTGGTCCCTTTTAGTTGAGCAAAAACACAGGCTAAATATATTTTGCGAACTACGGAAAAATTACTATGTGTTGAGTAGGCTTACCACTTTCGTTTTGTGAGGTAAAAAGTGGTGGTCACCGTGCGATTTTTAGAGCTAAATTGGTTATTTTCTACTTTTAAGGCGCTGTTTTGGGCGCTTGAGACAGTTTTTGCTCTACCCCTCCCTAGTAGGTGAAATATTTGCATGTCTTTTCCTTGGGCATGCTGGGATATCCGGTACGGCAACACATGCTAGAACAAAAAGTTTTCTTGATTCTTCGGGAATTAGAGGACATTGTTTCAATGAAGATGGCTTTGAATGCTAAGAGCAAATTCGAAGACGTTTTGAGATGTGCATTTTGCGTAAATTTCAAAGTTTTTCCAGTATAAGTTGCCCTTTTAGGCTCTGGCGAAGTGGAAGACAAACACGTACGTAAGATCACGTTTTGTAGTTTTGTCAGTTACTTTCGCAGTTGTTTCTTGCGTTGGATTTTCTCTGCAGTTTGAGAGCCAGTATTCGTTATTCCTTGCTTCTGATTTTCGCAGTCTGTACCCAGGCCAATTAAGTTCAAGCTTTTCATCAGTTACGAAGGTAAGACATCGTGTTATGTTATATCTTACGTTCGATGAAAACATCTTTCTTTTTATTATTGTTGAAACAGCAATAAAATAAAAGAATAAAACCGAAACGGATTTGTTGTGTATTAAACCGATATGTGTAGCACATGACTTTTTTAAGCGATTCCCTTGAATCAGTTTATACAGCGATATGTTTTGATTAAGCTTAAGTCTTACATTATTTGCCACTTCACTTCAATTGCTTTTCCGGCCGGCTTGATTCAGCGTAATTTCATAAACACACCACAATAACGCTTTTGTTTACGGGTTTTTGGTGTAGACAGCCTGTTGCCAATCCTGTAAAACTATCCGCTAAATCAAGAGCTTACAAAAAATACGATAACCATCAAAACAAACAATCTTCTGAGGAAATCGCGCGAGTAGTCACGCAAGATAAGATGGTTGCGTGGTGCGCAGAACGAATGCGCACTAGCAATAGGAGGCACCGTCCTTAAAAGGCACAGTAACATGTCCCGTGAAACTTGCGCCATCTTTGTTTTTGAACTGGCGTTTAAATCGTGTATACGAAAGCGCCTACGGTCGATTTTGTCATGTGAATACAATACGAGCTACATTCTGGAACGAACCTCATTCCGGAATGAAAGGCATTCACGTATCATGTAAAAAGCCCCTAAGTATCGCAGTGAGTGCCTACTGTACGTTACAGAGTTATACCTAGGAATGGAGAAATAAGATTGCCTCAAATTATACCTAGAGCTATGTTCTTTAAAAAATATTGCAAATATTACTTGGCATAGTTTATATTTAACTTTATACATAAGGATACAAATGTCCTGCAAACGTCTGTTCATCAAAGTTGGCAGCTTGGTCCCTTTCCAATAAATGAGAATAGCTAGCTTGCTTTTCATTGTAAACTACCCTCAAACCTCTTTCTTGTAGCCGTTCAAGCTTGCGCGAAACATTAGCTCTACAGAAGTGCCACACTAGGTGGCAGTATGTAAGGTATAGGCAACACAGCTGCCTTATATAGTAGGAGTTTCGCCTTAATAGGGATTAGATTCCTTAGTCGCATGAGGACCGCAATTCTTTGACTGGCCTTCTTGCACGCTGAGTTCACATGTTCAGAAAAATTTCATCTGGAATCTATTGTTACCCCTAAAAGTTTGAGAGTTTCCGTGGTCTTAATTTCCTGATTATTTATGCGGATCTCTCCACTTGCGTTATCAGAGGCAGTTGTATCCGTTCGGTAGCCGATGTTCAACTTCTGGTATTTCTTTAGGTTCCCTACCATTAGATTGGCCTTGTACCACCTAGTTGCCTGATCCGCACTTGCACTTAGCTTGGATGTGACCTCTTCTTGATTATCACCACTATGGTACATTTGATGGTCATCTCATACATTTATATATCAGTCGATACGTACAAAGGGAGGTCGTTCTAAAAAATATTCCATAGCAACAGCCTTAGGGCGGAGCCCTGAGGACAGCCTCTATTTACTAGTCTGTTAGAACTGACCTCATTTTCCATTTTGACACAGTTGTATCTGTCACAAAGGTTACTGTTCAGTAGTTGTGTCAGTCTCTCCGGAAAACCATTTGCTTTAAGCTTACTTAACAGCAATGGAGGGTGGATAGAGTCATTGGCTTTTGACATGTCTGTCGAGAGAATGTTGACAGCGACTTTATCATCCCTTGCCTTTCTCCGTAACTCTGTTAGGTTAATTAGTGTAGTTTCGCAAATATGATGTCTACGATACGCGTTAGAATTTTCATACATGCGGGAGTCGAAAAGCGGATATCTGCGAACCCACCAGTTTCTACATGATTTTATTCACACATGGAAGGATGGTAATTGGTCGATAGTTCTCCTTGGAGAGCTTATCGTCCTTTTCGTGCACCGCGCCCGGTCTCCTCTCTTCCAATCACTGGGCCACATGCTGTTTCCTATACATGAATTAAATGGAGTAGTTAATGGTTTGGACAACTCCTCAGATCCGATTTTTAAAACTTTAGGTGGAATACCGTAACTGTCAGTAGCTTTTCTAATGTTCAACGATTCAAGTACAGCGATAACTTGTCCATGGGGACAGGATTGACATTGATGGTCTGCTTCCCATTGTCCCACATTTCCTTGAACTCAGCTGCATCACCTCCGATTCCGTCCGCTAAAGTTGCAAAGTGCGCATGCTCTACCAGTATTTCTGCAACTTGTTTTTGATCCTTAATCACGCCTCCGCTCACATTTAAATTGATCTATTCACCTTTTGTACTGTCCTTAGTACTCAGAAAGGGTTTAAACGTTTTGTAAAAAGCATTTTGGGTTATTTTTCAGATCCTCTATTTTTTTTTCCTCCAAACCTCTTTTATCGCTACTCTTCTCTGTTTGGTTGCCGCCTTCCTTGTTCTTCGTCTGAGCTCCCAGTTTTCTTGTGTCTTGCTTTTTAAGTACCTTGCCGCGGCCTTTCATTTTGCTGTTAATACACTCTTCCAGTCACATGTCATGTATGGTGCGTCCTTATCACGCACTCTCATTCTTTTCACAGGTGCCACTTCGTCTAATATGTCATTCATTATCAAATACCAGACACGTACTTGATCATCGATTTCTTCGAACAGTTGTTCAACATGTCAGGGAGCCGATGACAGAAACTGCTTCTAAACTTCACGGTCAAAATTCTTATAGCTCCTAAACGTAATAACCTTTGATCGATTAGGATTTACTTTATGTTTTAGGATACCGTAAATAAGGGCGTGATCACTCAGGCAAGGATAATAGTTCCCAGCGCATTGAAATAACTTCGGTCTGTTTCTAGGTAACACGTCGATCAGATTATTTGCTGTTGTTGTTCCGCCCTTTTCTGTCGTTGTCGGCTTTGTAATTAAGCATTCAAAACATTGTCCGACCTCTAGGTCGAGTAGTAATTTGCCCTCAGGTTTATGAGGGCGCATCCTTTTAGTATGTAGTTGATAGCATTTTAGGTTAGTTAGTTAAGTTTGGGATAATTAGTTAGTCTTTAAAATCCTTGCTGAAGGATTTTACCGTGTGTAATAAAGTTACCATTACGTATACGATTATACCAAATTTCTACCAAAAGTTAAATAGCCAAACCACACTACAAGACAAATTACTTGTAACCTGCTGGCAGGCTTAAAAAGGAGAGGGGTGGGGGAGGGAGAGGGGGGGGGGGATGGAGAGGATTTTCCCTCTCCTTCCCATTTCTGCGCCTAAATTACTAGTAACACCCTCCCCATTTTCCCTCCCCCAATGTTGAATTCTCCTCAGCCACACAGGAAAAAAATTCTTCCACTCAGAATTTTTGGTGCGTACCCGATGTGAGTTCAACATTTGGGGGTGTGGAGTTGGGGGCGGGAGAATAGCCACGGGTGGAGGGAGAATGTAACTAACACCTTAGCATGCTGTGACGTGACCATAGTAGTGTTATGGCATTTCGGGGTGGCGAATGGTTCTTCAAAAACATAAGAGCCTCGTGTAATTTTTGTCAAATTTCACGAGTCTCGCTATCTCGATATTTTTTTAACAACGTAAACGTGCAATTTCGTCCTGTGTAGCAAAATTTCAAAACAAGGTCTATCAAAAAGGATGAAATCATGGCTCAGAGGAAGCTAAGACAATAGCATAACTGTGGGGGCCAATAATTCGCAAGCGAACACTTGCAACATTTCTAAGCTGACATATACAAATTCGTGACCCGTGTCCTGGGAGCTGCGAGCTCTCATAATCATACGATATGATAAGTTTGGACGCCAGGAGATCTGTACGGGTCCAGACTGAAATGAACCCAGGGCCGCAAATTATCCACCAAATCGCAAATAATCCCCATATAGAGTACTAAAGTGATGACGTCGCAAAAGCTAAATTTTTGAAATTATGGGATTTGTTCGGATATTCAGAAAGAACACGATAAAAAAAGACCTATCTTCCAAAAATCAGCATTTTCTTACCGTTTGAGAGTGAGATATCAGCACCGTTATGTTCTGCTGACTCCATACAAATCCTTCTAAATTTTACTCAGTACATTTAAGCAATATACAACAGGTTTCTACGGTGTATAGGCTGATAAACCACGCTGGATATTGGACGAACACTCGAAGAATTCGTAAATCACTAGCCGCTGGCGAGTGATTTACGGATTCTTCAAGTGTTCTTCCAACATCCCAAGTGGTTTACGAGCCTACAAACCATAGCAACTTGAGGTATGTTACTTTTATATGATAATCCAGAAGACGCGCGAAATTTCCATGCGTTTACTGTAAAAATAAACCATAGCTGATTGACCAATCAGAGCGCGCGCATTGATTTGGTTATTATACAAAACACCATGAACCGAGCGAATTTAACTCGAGTTAATTTTTGTTAGCTTTAACTAGTCTGCGTCATTACTTGCAAGTGACGCGTAAATATTTGAATTAGTTTCGCCTCAAATTCTGGATATACTCCAGACATTCTTGACAACTAAAGCAGTTTAATCGTTTACAATATCTCCGAAAAAGGAGAAAGTATTCTTTTACCAGGGTGGAGATCAGCCGGTATAATGGACACTGTAAAGCGGCCAGATTCCTTCTTTTAACTTTAATTGGGAAAATAGCTGTCTTAAAGAGTCTTGTCGCATTGCAACTTGTCTACGTTCTATCAGCGCTCCCTTCAGATGTGAGAGTTATAAAAGAAGTTAACAAACTTTTTTACTCTTTCCTCTGGAACGGAAAAGGTGACAAAATAAAGCGCGATATAATGATCAAGGACTATTCAAATGGTGGCCTCAAAATGATAGACATAGAGTCTTTCAGCAAATCTTTAAAAGCCAAATGGATTAAAAAATATTTGGACAGGCGTATAGGGTCAATTCCACGAACATCATTTACATTGCAGATTTTTACACTTTGTGTTCGAATAAATTTGTTCCCGTTGTCTTATCAAATTATTTTTCCTTGTGAGTCGTGTTAATTTCCCTCATTTTGAAGTTTTAGCACATATTTCGCGTTAATAGACCTTCCCACGCTTTATGACGTCATTTTGACTGGGGGTTGGGGGGAGGGGATGAGGGGAGGGGGCAACCCGCTGTAACGCCGCTACAACGAGGCAGACTTCCAACATGTGCCATATTTTTAAAAAGTTTCATTCATATCATTAATTCAACAGAGAATAAAGCCATTAAAGAAGGTACGACGTCCGTAAATTCGAATTATAAATCGTTGCATGTGGCTTCTAAGTTCGCGGCAATTTGCATAATTTTGATAAGAAGGGTTTGTATGAAATCTTAAAAATTGGTTTACGGTCGTTGTAGCTTGAATCTGTTCTTTATACTTCATGAAAATAATTGCAGTACAAATGTCTTTTAAAAGACATTTTCACTATGGAATTCCGCCTCTTTGTTGCGGCGTTACAGTGGTTTAAAGTCGGCCAAAATCCCATACACTTACTGTAAATTAGCCGTGTTTGGCCCCAGCCAAAAGTAATCCTTCCTTCAATTCGCGTTAATTTAGGACGCGTTTATTTCAAATACCTCAATTAACACGAGCGTTAATTTCCTATAATAAGGAAGTTCCGGCACAAGTCAGACGACTGACTTGCGACAGCGCCTCTTGCTTTTGAAAGATTGTGGCCAAATGAAGCAACAACATCAGCCAACACCAAGTCATCGGCTCCAGAAAAAACCCCAGCTATTGCATGTATTTGCTGACACTCAATAAAAAAGGAGTGGGATGTTTTGTGCAGTACATGTGAGACTTTTCTTGAAAATTTGGCTTGCTTGATCATCACATGTTTACTCGCGCGAGAAATCCGAGAACGATTTACGTTAATTGAGAGGTTGACATTCTTACAGTAGAAAATCCAAATTAAGCAAATGTGGGCGGAATGGGGTCGTTAAAGAAAATCTCCCAGGCTCTCTTTCCTCCCTTTCCCCTTTCCCTCCCCCCTCCCCGCTAAATTTTCTTCGCTCGTTCTGGCGCGGACGCGCCAAATATCCGAGAAAGCCTGGAACAGGTTACTCTTACAGGTGGGTGACACGAAAACCACGAGGCTTCCTCAAATCATTCATCCTATTTCAACATCAGTTATCGGAGGCAGGGTATGGCCAGGAGCCTCTGGTATGGCTGAAAAGTTGGAAAACTTTCATTTTGGTTTTGATCATGCGCCCCTTAATATTTCATTTGAAAATATCTCAATGCCACTTCCCTCGAGCTCCCTCCCTCCCTCCCTCCCTCCTTCCCCTCTCCCTCCCTCCCTTCCTCCCTCCTTCCCTCTCTCCCTCCCTCCCTCCTTCCCTTCCTCTCTCCCTCTCTCCCTCCCTCCCCTATCAAATCTTGTTGTCATATTTCTATGAACTGTACGTTGTAAATAGGCCCATAGTAAAGATGCAAACCATTCTGCATTAGTGCAGCAGCACATTGGATATTAGCTCTGAGGGTCAGCAGAGCAGGTCACATCCTTTTTACTGCCGTCGTGATTACCGGCTATTATGTTAATTCCACAGACAAAGAAAACTTTGCCATTTTACTCCATCTTGTTTCTCGGCTCTACCCAGGTGTACAAATGCGTATTGCTGACATATTGCTGGAATTCCACCCAGGAATACTCGCCGTTGCTTCATGATACAGAAACCGAGTTTAGCAGTTTATCCCCTGTAGCTCATGTTTGATTTGCTTGACTGCCTCGATTTAAACACATTTTTCCAACAGTATGGAAAGACAAACCTTAAGGTCGTGCAGGAGCTTTCCTCTCATTACGTATGTATTTAGTTCACAAATAGTGTGCACGAACTGGGACAACAGATTCCGAAACACGCGAAATATTCAATAAATTTAGAATGTAAAAACTCTCGTCGTGAATATTCCGTGCATCGTCGGAATCAGTCGCACGGTTCGTGATTACAGTGGAACCCCGTTACATGTAATACGACTACCTTCGGGCTATGGAAATTTGGTCGTATTAACGGGGTGGTCGTATTAACAGGGTAGGGTCAAATTATGGTGCAAAATGCTTTTAAACTACATTCTACTGCAAGTATACCTTTAATCCGCTATCAATCAACCTTTTGCAGTTAATTGACAACCTTACAACCGCAATTCAATGCAACTGAACAATGTAACAGTAAACGAAACCGAGTAACGAGAAAAAACACTGACTTCTTTCAGTTCCTTGTTATGAAAGGAAAGGGCCTGTGAAATGTCTTGAAGAGCCGTTTTCTATATTGTAGCTTACAACACTTTCAGAAACAAGAAGGCAAAATAACTTTGAGAGCCTCGAAATGCTGCGAAGTGAAGTCTTTCGATAGAGATCTTTAGTATTATTTATTCATGCATCCTTTAATTTACCAGATGTCATGCTAACCACTAACACCTTTGCCTAAAAACATTCAATAATATGTTAGTAATGCGTTATTGTTTGTCATATTGTGTCATGTCTGTTTTCATTCAGCAACCCCATCAAGCATTTTGACTGGTCGTATTAACGCGGTAATTTTATAAAGAAAATAACGACTGAGGGCTCTAAAAGGTGGTCGTCGGTCGTAATAACGGGGTGATCGGATTAACGGGGTTTTCAGATAAGAAAATGAGTGGGCTTTTGTTCGGGCCACAAATCTGAGTGGTCGTAATAACGGGGTGGTCGTATGGCGGGGTTCCACTGTACCCTTCAAATAAATACATACGTAATGAGATTAAGCATCCTGCGCGGGCTCGTTGCACCCAAAATGCCGGATACTTTGGTAAGGAGATTCAAATTGAAACCCTTTTCCTAAACTCTTATATAGCTACATGCAATGCAAAGTAGTCAATTATAATCAGATTCCACTGAACGTTAAGATAGTGCAGGACACTTACGCCATTACGTATGTTTTATTAAACGAGTATGCACGACCTGCGAGGGCTGTTCCGAAAACACTTGAAATATTCACGAGAAGATTGTTTTTATGTACTTTCTGTATAAGTTATTCAATAAAATCATGTTTTCGGTACATGTGTGATTGAAATTATGAGGTATTAACTTTTGCGCTTTTCAAAATCTCATAAAATTTACGTTTTAGAGGTCGTTGCTGCTAAAACGATGTATTTAAAAGGAAATCCAAAATTAAACCCCTTTTCCATGACTGGTTTTAAAGCACGTGCACTGAAAGGTAGCGAATTATCATAATTAGATTCAGCCTTGAAAGTGCACGTTATCGAATAAATTATTGTCTCGTATAATTTTCGGAGACAGAAACGTTGCCCTATAATATTCAAGTTTTCGTCGCGAATATCGAATGTCACAACCGCTGCTGCTCCGCAGTTCTAACCTCTGACTATAGAGGTCGGCACACACGAGGGGACTAGTCCCTGCGACTAGTCCCTGCCACTAGTCCCCTGAAGAGTTTACACAAAGGGACTGGTCGCAGGGACTAGTCCCACGAACAGTTCACACGCAGGGACCAGCATAATTTGAGGGACAAGTCCCTGCGACTTGTCCCACGAATTCAAACATGGTTTGAATTCGTGGGACAAGTCGCAGGGACCATTCATGATACGCAGCAAAATGGCAATCACGATATAATTCCATCATGGACTAAAATCTCTGTTAAATTTTAACAGAATCTACATTCAATTTCCAGCGATATGAAGCTTGAAAAGGAGACGATACCCGCAAAATGTACATATAGCAAGTGCCCTGCCTGACTTTAACGTTTATTTGCTGTCCTGAAACCAAGGATAGTACTTTCTTTCGTACAGTATTGGTAGTCAGATGTGACAAGCCATGACATGCTCAGATTTTGATTAGATTTTCACACGTCATTATGGGGAGGGGGAGGGGGGACAACTATTTCTTTAGCCTGCCACGCAGTCGTTTTTTGGGGAGCCTCGCATTTCCCCTTCTAAAAAAGACCGCGTGGGAGGCTACTATTTTTTGCTTTACATCTGCATTTTTGCCCTCACCGACAGTTTGAATTTTGCGCCATATTGGAGAAGACCATTCTTTGCCAATTCTAGGGATTCCACAAATGAATATCAATTTATTTAGTTCCAATCACTTTTCCTACCTATTGTTGTTGGACTTGATCCGCTTTCCTTGATGCGGAAGAGCATGCGAAATCCTTTACTTTGAACACTCCTGTCAGAGTGGAATATTATCACTGCATACCCCCAGTAACTTCAACTGTTTCCCTAGTCTTGTTACCACAGTACACACCAAATGACTGGCCTTTATCATCAGTAATCTTCAAATAATCATAGCTGCGAAGAAAACATTTGTGCTAAGTTAGAACTCGGGGCATTCGCTACATTTAGTAAAACGAGAGAAATGCAAAAGTTTCAATTTGTGAAGCAGGCCGGTACATCAGTTTCACTACATGCAGAAGAAGCTCAGAGTATGAGGGGCCGGTCAGTGGATAATTGAGATGATTTGTGTAACACCGTCATTCGTGTAGTATTATAAAGATTCCATAAGGAGGTAATTTTAAAAACTTAGTTGTTTCGATCACCGTTACTGTTTTATTGACCTCTCCTGTATTTAAGCCCTCCAGTGCATTGCGCGAAACCTGTTCAACGAGTGCTATTTCAAAATTCCTGCCACAAACGTTACCGTAGCAATAAAAGTACCAACTAACCAATAAGTATAACTATTGAAGGTAAACCTGCCAAGCAGATTTTTATCATTACGTTTACTTTTTGAAGACCATTTTAATGGTGCTTTTCTAAGTTTCTAGGAACTGGGAATGTTCGGCACACTGCAAGGTTACTGGTATCTTATAGTACACCAATAAATTAATATTATAAATTCGCTCTTAGGAAGGAAATTCAGCGATATTTAAGACGAACGACGTTTCGATGACTCTATATCATCATCATCAAGTTCAAACTACATGTAGGATTGATCACGTATATGTAGGAAACATAAGCGACAAAATATTTGGAGGTGTTGAAGTATTCAACTGTTATGTAGAGAATTTGGCGCGAACGAAACCTGACTGTGTGTTAAGTTTTGGTTTCATTTTCCGGATGAAAAGCATCTCGTAGGTCAAAGAGTCCAGCTTTGAGCAACATTTCTTATAAATTTAAAATGTACTTGTAAATTAGTTGTATGTAGCTTGTGATTTTCTTTCAGGTGTTTAACAATTGCAGAATATTTATGTACAGCGATAAGTTGAAAGAGATGTCGGCATGTGTAACCGACATAATCTGTGATTTTTTTTGCTGGTAATCGCTGGGCGCAGATCACTTCCAATTTCTTGCTAACTTCGCTTAGACCTCTTCGTGCAGCGTCAGCTTATCTCTGATCTAATGGACTTTAACTATTTTTTTGTTATTTATTTATTTATTTATTTATTTATTTATTTATCTATCTATTTATCAGTATAACATTTTTTAACGTTGAGGCTGGGATTGACCAAAATTTTATAAAGAACATGCTAAGTACATCGTTCCCCTAGCTGAGACTAAGACATATAAGCACTTTTAGTTTCTACAGTCGTTTCTGCATCGAGCTACATGTATAAACATTAACATTGCAGATGTGCTTGATTTCCGACTGGTTTAAAAATTTTTAGATCTCGGGCTATGCTTTCTAGTCATTATGAACTATGAAAGAGTAATATACTTAACAACATGTTAAGAACGCTTTATGCTCAAGACACTGAAAAAATTAAGATCATTCAGTCTCTCTTCAGCCTCAGCTCAAAAATAATTGTGTATCTAATTGTTTTTATTGACGTGGTTCGGCTTGATTCTGTAGTGAGCGGATGAAACTGCTGATGGTAGAGATGATAGAGTAAGTCGCGGGGAATAAATAAAGTTCAGGAACATTAATTAATTTCAGGTCTAAATCTAAATCTAAATCGGTACTGTGCAAAGCCACCCAAGCGGAATATATATGCACAGGGATGCGGTCAGCAGTTATTCAGTCACAGTACTGGCTTTTGTTTATTAAGTCATTTCTAGGTCCCGTATAAGGTAGGACTTAAAAGCCCGGCATGCAACAGATGTGGTATTCTGAATGTAAGAGGGTAGATGGCTCCATTCTGATACGGTGCGTGGGGAGATTGATGATCAGCAGCAGTTCTTGTGTGTTGTTACTTTTATCGGTGAAAAGATCTGGAGAAGATGGGAAGAGGATGTGAGCGAAGTAACATTGTCTTCAGGAGTCAATGTTTCAGCAATTTCAGCACGTGGGACAGCATACGTGACTGGGTAATTTATCTATGAATGTTCCAAACTCATCTTGCCTCAGCCCTACAGATATCAAATCACACAGGCAAACGGTTCTGAGTGTTTTCTTCCATCCTATGGTGCTAATAACGTGAAAATGTGACCGCAGCAATAAACATTTACAACTACTCAGTCCACTCCTCTCGGTATTGCCGCGTAAGCTTGACGCTTTCAAATCCGACAACGTAAGTTGAAATAGCTGTGTACTTGATGTCGACGTGACTTTGATAGACTAAGTGCAGTAAGATACTTTGTTGTTGTTGTTGTTTTTCTGGGGACGCGTGTTACTCGTTGGTTTCCTTTCATTTCAATTTCCTTTCCAACGAAGGGTAGCTTATTATTGCTTGCTGTTGATGATCTACGAGATACATGAAACCAAGAGCTAAAACGAAGTCAGATTCCTTTCGCTCCGAATTCTCTACAAAGCAACTGAATACTCAACACCTCCACAAATTTTTGCGCTTAATTTTTCTATTTCTATCCCGTACTCTGAACTTGATACTGATAACGTGAAGTCACCGAGACGTCATTCGTTTTTGACATCGCTTATGTCCCTTCTAAAATGTTTTGCAAAACATTATGCGATTGAAATTCATACTTCCTTAACATGAAGAAAGAGTTGAGGGAGCTATATCCTTAAAGAAAATATGTCTACTTTCATTTTTAGGTCTTTGCATGGTGTTTGCTTGTCTGTTTCCTTTTTGTTATATTTGTCAATGCTGTTTCCGTTCTTGTTTGTCTCTGATTCTTTTAACCGCTGGTTACTCAGACTGCATCTTTCAGTAAACACATTTAGTGCGATTCGTGAATTATTCAGCAACAGAATTCGATTTGTACATTAGGCACCCAGTTATTCAAAACACGTTTTAAAACTCTAAAGCAGGATTTAACACGGTGAACAGTTGATTCTAGTGAAATTGCTTATTCTTAAGGATTCTTATAACAGACTTTTGTCTTCAATTTTGACTCAGATATTTTATTATTTACTTTGAGCATAAAAGCAGCCCTAAAAATATTTTTTGAACATGCGAGATGAAAACCTGTTTAACGTGGATAAAGTTCCAACGCCTTTCGAACACCCGACCTGGTCTGTTTCAAACGTCGTGCTACTGCCATGCTTAGCTAGTTCGACTGTCGCACGACTCCAGCACGACTTGGTTTCAGACGTCGAATTTAATTCCGTCGAATAACTGTTGCCCAATCTCGTACCAAGAATCTTCGGGTACCGTACTCAAAACACTGACCAGGCGTAGTACGAAGCAAATCCAAAATGTTAATTTATGAATTGAATTCGACACGGCAGTAGCTCGACGTTTGAAACCGAGTAGTGCTACTGCCATGTAGCATGGCAAGCCTTGCCATGCTACATTTCAGTGACACGACTTGGTTTCAAACGTCGTGCTTAAGTCCAATTTAATTCGATTAATTGAGTTCGATACGGCAGTAGCGCGACGTTGGAAACGGTGACTAACATCTGCAGAGCATATTTCATGTTAACTTTATAGTTACCCTTAGTTACCTGCATGTCGAATTATCATCGTCATCATCTTCTTCCAAGTCAAAGTCAAAGTCAATCATCAATGAAGTGCCCTCTGGGATTGGAACCCAGTACGTGCAATGCTTATCGGGCGGATAGTTGTTTGGATAGCCAGGGCTTGAGAGCGAATTGTTTACCACGGTTCCACATTCTATACAAAAACAGAAGTCCAATACAGTTCATATCTACAGCGCATTCACCTGCCATGCAGCGTACAATGTACAAATAGGGAACCAGGTCACAGCAAAGATACTGATGATCACTGATAACAATTGTTATTGGGGGGGGGGGGGGGGGGGGGGGGAGGGAGGGAGGATAACCCGCGGGACCGGGATAGTCGCCAGGTTACTGAGAGTACTCAGAATAACTGAATGTCACTGCTCTCCTACTGGTCTAGTCCTGGTCACTGGATGTTTTTGGTGTTGTTGTTGTATTTTTTTTTTTTTGAAATCGTGAATAACATAACTATTTCAGTGGAGTGCAATATAGCTGTTCAACGTGCAAGTGCAAGTGTTCATGAAAAAGTGCGTGATCGTGTTAGCACTCGCCCTAGTGCCCCTAAAACAGTGCAACTAAACCAGAAGAACAGATTTCGTGACGAGGACTGAAAATAATTCATTTTTCATTATCATACTTTTGAGTAATTACTACCGTCACGCTCACTTGCGAGAAGGTCGTAAAGAGGTTGAAAAACGTGACTAGTGTAGTTTTCTCATGCTGTCCATTATTATTTCTTTTCTTCTTCAACTAAAAAATTAAAGAACTGTGAAAAATTTGTGCTATTGTGGAAAGACAGTTTTGAGCGCGTGTTGTTGTTTTTTTTTTTCTTTTCAGGCTTTCTTTTCATTACTACTAAGGAAGCGTTCATAACTGCGAAGATCTTAGACGTCTTCAGTCTTTCAACCGCAGTTCAATTGATGTTTTTCCTGTATTTAAATGTAGGTATTTGTTCATCACTCACGGGTTTATTCCGAACTCAGCTTATTACCTCAGTTGGTATAGCAATACACCGGTAACGTGCAAGTTATGATTCCAACTTCCGTACGAGCCTGAACTTTTTCAGAATTTGTTTTCGCTACCCTTTCCCAAATCGTTCGCTCAAATGGACTTCACTGGGCCTTAAAGATCATATTGATCAATGGCTTATTTCACTAAAGAGGGATAAGCAATTCAGTCTAAAACTCGGATAGCTTGAAAAAACGAAGTAAAGTGTTTTTTTTTTCACTGACGATAACGAGAGATTTTGCGTCCTCACCTTGGCCGAAGGTGCCGTTGTTTCCGCTCCACACCAACACAAGCAGAAATAAAAGCATTTCCTTGCTGCAGAACTGCATCATCGCTCGAACAATCAACCCTGATTTTGTTATAATTTGTCCTGTAGAAAGAGAGTTTAATGTGAGTGAATAATGTCATATAAATAGGGGTTCAAAAATGTGTTAGCTAATGATAAGTAATCACTTTAATTCTATTCCTTAAAATATAAAACAAGAATTAATTGACTCACCAAGCCGCAGTTAAATAGTGTCCGATCTTTTGCAATGATTTCCTTGACTATAAAGAAAAAAGAAAAGTTCATAAACTTTTCTGGAAAAAAGATAACATGAATGTTGCTTTACTCAGTGAGAAGTTGCAATTCTTGCAATTCAGTCGTTTCTCGATGGCTTTCTCTGGAGAGTCTCTCGTTACTAAGCGATGGAAAATTTGGGCTAATTCGCTAACGAGTTTTAAATACATTTGTGGCAAACTTCTGCTGTTATCGTTATTGTTATATGGGAAATTTTACAGTGGATGATTTCTTTTTCAGCTGCAAAGAAGCGTATTGTTGAATTATCTCGTAATTCTTTAAAACGAAACACATGTATATTCCTCGATGTAAAATGTTGAATAATTGAATACTTCACCCATGGATACAAACTTTCTTGGCCTTAGTAACGTATACTATCTCAATCGGCATAAAATTAAATATGCAAAGACGTTATTGTCATTTGTTTATAAATTGTGTATGCTGTGAAATTTCATAGCATATTAAATTTCAGAGCTTTCAGACAGTAAGTTAAGCTAAGCAATGACTGAAAAGAATATAGTAGTTAAGATATTTTTGTACGTTTGGCTTGAAAGTGGTCAATGGAACACAGACCCTCACTTATTTGTCAAAAGTGTGCAAAGAAGCTGTCAGCATAAAATAATCATTAAAAAAAGACGAAAATAATTATACGGTTCCCACACATCTTGTATAAGTGAATAAACGGAGACTAAACTAAAAACATGGTGAAAACAGAGTTGCTGTGATTCTAATGTTGGTTTTTGAAATCCCAGGTTATGTAAAAATACCATAAAAATGCATCAAGTATCGTTCACAGGCAAGATTCATCGTAAAATAGCATTAACCAGGCGTTCAGGTGGATAGTGCGCAGTGTGGCGAAAATCGTCGAAAGATGTTGCGATCGAGTCGTGAGCAAGCAGGAAAAACGAGGAGAGTCTGGGGGAGGGGGCGAAGGAACGCCTGTGCTAATTCTTGACAAAAGGTCTTTCCGGTAAACCAAACTCTGCTATACACTCTGATTGGTCAATTTTGACACTTGATGCCAGTCAACACAGCGTCGTCAACGCAGCAGCGAAATGCGATACGGTGGATGTTTGCCATGAATCATCGAGTCGCGCAGTGTTCGATTAACACTTAAAGATCCCCCGGATGTCGAATCAGTAAGAAGCGAACAGAATAAATTTTTACAGAATCTCGTCCCGGGAAAAGACCTGTTTGCAATCCTTTCCTAACGGCTTTCGAAGGAACTCGATCTCCCAACTCTTTTTGTTGTTGTTGTTGTTGTTGCCTTCTCCTCCCAATCTCCCCTTTTTTTTTTTTTCTTTCGCTAGCTCGTAACATCTTTCTCTCTCACGACAAATTTCCCCACAATCTTAACGGCTGGAACAAGGTAATCTCAACAAAATAAAATAAAATCGATAAAATGATTTTGATCACTTGCTGCTCAAGCTGAAAATATTTCAAACAAAATTGTGAAACCCGGTATTCCTTGAACGCTGCAGACTAGAATTTGCTTCAGTTGTTGCGTCTGGAAACACAAACTATAATTACAGAAAAAAATTTTAAAAAGCGGCTAAGGATTTTCTTAGTTGTGCCTCGGCTAACTATAGTACCTTCTGCAGTTTCAGCTATTTTATTTGTTATAGCCTCTCAAAATAACCACTAACATCGGTAAATAAACAAATTTAGGTGCAAAAACAAGTTGCGTTCTTGACGCAAATATCTTTTCACTGTATTGTACACCGGCAAGTCTATCATGAAAAAGAGTAACAAACGTACCAATCAACAAACCCTTCAAAAAAAAGCGCGGGAAAAATTGACGCGCAGAAGTCACGCTTTCTCATTTGCATATGTAAAATGTGATCGATACTGCTGAGATGATCATTTCCTTTGTTCTGGTGGCCTGCATGTTTCTTTAAGTAGTAACATTTTTAAGGAGAAAGTAGATACTGGTAAATGTTAGTGTTTAAAGGTTAAAGAGTGCAAACCTTATAATCAAGTGAACATTTATTGACAAGTATTAGCTTGCGACGAGCAGAACATATTTTGCTGAAAATAGATATATAATTCCATCTG